>CM053783.1:680001370-680053870 GCA_028749045.1 Cupressus sempervirens | reverse complement strand
TTCATGTTTCTTCTTCTTAACTAGTTATCTATGTGAGTGAGAATAGATCTAGTCCTCATGTTTATATCATCTTCTTCACCCTTACTCCATTCTACTTCCAATTTTTTTACTTCAATTTCTTCTTCCCATCCTAGTTCAACAATATTTGAACCATCCTCAACTAATCCTTCCAATTAAAATTTCAATTTGAGAGAATTAATTTGCAGAATTGTTAATCTTGAATGGTCTTTCTTTATCACTTCTTCCTCATCATTACAATCTTTCCATATATCTTCTAAATGTGCAACCATAGGTGACTGACCCTTTGGGCCAAGTATTTTAGTTGTGAACCCTTTGTTGTCAAAATTTTTGGGTGAAAGCACAAACCTGTGTCACCCTTTTGTAAAGGAAAAGGCTAACAGAAGTATAACTCTTCACCTTCAATCGCATAAAATTGGTATTATTATTTTGAATTTGAAAATGAAGTAAACTAATGAAATTTCTAGAAATGGATGAACTTTAAGATTATAATTTTTAATAAATATTTGGAATAAGAATTGATATATATTCTTAATTTTTAAATACAATTTTTTAGCTGCTGAAAAATGCCAAAATTTGGGGGTATAGTTCCCACCACAAAACTATAGGGAAATAAATTTATTTCCTTTTGATCTTAGATTATGTTATAGATAAGATATAGAAAATAGAACAATCAAAAATAAAAATCATCTTTAGACCTATATTTTCTCTATTATAATGATTCAAAATTTGACTTACTTGAAATCAATAGTATTCATCTCCCACCACATTTTTGACAACAAACCTATTCTAACCAAGAGAAAAAATTATACATTCTAGAAGAGGACTCTCTTCTCTATGACATCATATAATTTTTAGATTTTTTTTAATATGATTTAATATTTTTTTCTTTCTTAAAACTAATATCTTTTTGAGTGTTAAAGTATATGCTTGTAGAATTTTTTAATTGCAATATACTATATCTAATTAAGGCACTATAAAATCTATATGAGAATATTCTTGACTCTGAGATTTATAAAATGGTGTTTATATGTTATTAAAAAAATATCATAAAAAATAGTAAGAGTTATTGAAACACCACTTTTCTGAAATAATTTTATTTCTTTAGTAATTGGACACAAACTAGTATAAACATGCATTTAATAGGCATTTCCAATTGGAAAAGTGTGATACCATATATAACTTAGCTAGAATAATTTTATCTAGATCATATGTTTTAACATAATTGATTTTTAGATAGAAAAACTTAAATTTGGTTGTTCTGATAAGTCAGCCTGAAAGGTGACACAACTTTGTACTTTTACCCTTCTCTGTCCCTAGTAGAATCTGAAGTTGAAATTGAGCAAGTTGCTTCCAACCACTAAGGCATTAATCATGTTCTTATAGGTTAAATAACCAAGCCTAATGAGAGAAATAGACTCCCACTCTTCCTAAGGTAGATTTTCTTTAATCACTAAAAATAACTATCTACAAATTTCAACTATAATAAAATAGTCTAGAGAAAATCGAAGTAGTTTCACTAGTTCTTCTTCAAAATCCCCTATTTGTGAGTATGTGAACTTAGGAAATTGAATAAAATAGCTCTCATAAATTTGAATTAGCTTTTGGGCCTCCAAGGATATCCTCACTGTTTGTTCTTTTTTCAGGTTCAAATCCACACTTTCTATTAGCACATCATGTGCTTCTCAGAAATCTTCCAACACTCCATCTCTCTGGAGCAAGGGACAATACTAGTAGATAGTTACATCTTCATTCCAAGATTCATGAGGAAGAGAAGTAATATTTTTGACACATGCAATGTAATAGGTCATATAAGAAGACATGTGGAAATCTTCTCTAGACACCTTAGCATGTTTGAGTTGACTTCTCAATGAACTGGCTCTTAGTTCAGCCTAATCTAGCAACTATTTTCCTTTAAGATTGATCTCTACATAATAGTACATCCAATTTTCAAAAGGGAAAACATCTTAAGAACCTTTAACTTGGTGCAATAAGACCATGATGCTATGAATGTGAGGCTTCATATGATCCTTGGTAAATATTTTAGGTAGCCTTCAGCTACCTTTATAATTAGCCTCAGTCCATTTCCTATCCAACATGTTACGGTATTTGTTTGGACATTCCTAATACTCAACTAGAGACTGGGTAGGGCTAAAAGTAGCAAAGGTACACTTAGGTATACACAATACTAATTAGATAGTCTTCATAAAGATGGACAACATTGGTTCCCCATCTTTATTCAAAATACTCTTGATTCTCACATCATAGTGATCAATGCACAAGTAAAGTAGCTAGGGAATCAAAAAGGGTAGGGAAAATAGTTGTAGCTTTAATTAAACCACTCATTAGGATCTCTAAATAGCCATTAACTTCATCAAATTGCTCAATAAAATTTCCTTTCAACTTCTCAACTTTGACACCTTCCAAATTAGTATTAGAATGATAGGCCTCTTATACTTTAAACTAGAAATATTTCTAAAAAATGCAAAACAAATTTCATTCTAAGAAAAGGAAATAATGGCCCAACACTCCTTTTTTTTTTCAAACACACATAGAGGAAATAATATGGGATTTCTCATATTCTCACATATAAGATGCTGGGAAAATACTAGACCTCTTTCTTTGCTTATTATTGCTCCTCCACTCATTTTCCTTTTAACATGACAAAACAATCAAATGCAAAACTTATGCTATAAAAGGAAAGGAGACATATTGACAAAAGTACCGCCTCATTATGAGGTATTCATGCCAATTTTATTGTGGGTTGATTTGCACACTTGAAACTGTGACAAGACATCTTCATTAAATGATCATCCTTTGTGGATATCCTTGCAATAATTTAAAATTTCTAACAAATAATCCTATTCCTAGATGAAAATTTTCCTTTTTCTAATCATGATGACAATTGATCTCATGTCTCAAAGAAAATTACATCAAACAAGACCTTCAATTATTATTTCTGACATGTCAATTATTTTTTCAGGAACCATTTGTCCTTAGGTAATCATTAACACTTGTGTGCAAAAACCTTCCATAATAGAACTACTTTGAATTGCTTCAAACCAAGTTTCAAAGAGTTTCAAACAAACATCTTCATTATGCTCAACAGGTCCCACCTATAGAAAATTATTAGTATCAAAATCCTTTGATTGAACTACTTTGTATCGAGGTTCAAAGAGGTTCAAGAAATGATAACTATGACACACATCACATGATTAATCTTTATATGGAAAGCCCAGTGATACTTATAAGATATGAGACCAAGAAGGGCTTGTTCAATGTATGATTTTGGGCTTCAAAGGAAACCAGAGAAAATTTAGAATATGGAAACTCAAGGCTAAGGCTAAAGGGGCTCTCACTTGGGACTATGTATATGGAGTACATAGAGAATTCAAAATGTTGGGAACAGAACTGACTCGAGGGAACACTAAAAAAGGAAAACAATTGAAAGATAAGAAAAAATAAAATAGAAAGCCAAAAAGGGGAATGTACATGAGCAAGATCTCTTTGAGAAATTACATTTCAATAATTTTAGGTACCAACCATTGTAAGTAAAGGGCAGACCAGTACCATTTGGGTAACTCAAGTTAAAAGCATTTGAATCAACAACTTCTATAATAACAAACAAACTCTTCCACAAAGAATAAAACTTACCATGTGCTCCTTTGGGCTCTTTCCTTTTATCTCATAAGATAACTTCATCTCCTTTTAGGAAGTTGCAAGCCCTAGCCCTCATATCAAAAATTTGCTTTACCCTCATCTAGTGTTCAATAATGTGCTCAACAAGTTTGTCTCTTTCTTCTTCTAGTTTATTCAAATACATCACCCTTTTCTCCAAAGAGTCTCAAAAAAGAGGATCTTCAATTACAAACTACACCTTCACAGAAAATATTCCAAAGGAAGGGATACTTGGGAGCCTACTCCATACACCAATTCAAAAGGGGCCATGCCAATAGCTCTTTTAGGAGTAATCTAGTTTGGCCATAATGCTTCATATAGTTTTTATGCCAATTTTGGACATTATCACTTGCCAATTTCTTCATTATAGCAACCAAGTTCTTGTTACTAGATTCCACCTACCTATTTCCCTGAGGGAATTAGTCTAAAGAATGAGCTAAATATATGCCATGCTCATAACATAAAATATAAATTTCTTTAGATGAAAAGTAGGTTGCATTATCAGCCACTATCTTTACAGGAACTCCAAACCTGACAAATATGTATTCCATTAGGAATTCACATACCACCTATGAATTAGCTTTCTTAGTTGGTATGGCTTCCACCCATTTGGTGAAGTAATCTATGCCTATCAATATATACATATGGATAGCACTAGATAGAGAATTTAATAACCCTCTGAAATCTATACCCCACTAAAGGAAAGGTTCATCAATTACCAGAGGCCTTAGTGGCAATGCCGCTAGTTGAGGATGACCTATGAAAAGTTTGCACTTCTTGTAATCTTTTACAAAAGAATATGTATCTTTAAATATATCTAGCAAGTAGAAGCAATTTCTAAGTATTTTGAAAGTAGTCAAAATAAAGGAAAAGTGTCCACCACAAACATCATAATGATATATAGCTTTAATAATTTTCTCTACTGTTCCCTATCTTCACATCTGAGAAATGTTCCATCTATACCTCCTTTATACAACACACTTTGAGAGATTAAATACTTTTTCACTTTCAACTTGAGATTTTGTTTTTAACTCACATTTGCAAGACATTCACCATATGTCAAGAAGTATACTACATTGGAAAACCAGGGATCAGTTGAATTTATGAACAAAATAGAGGGTGTAACCTCATGAATTTATGATGAAGATTCTTTATTTTCAACTATTAATTTACACAAACCCTAATCCCTTACCAAAGTATTGTGTTTAAAAATTAGGTCATATTCTTGAATCTTGGCTACCTACATCGCTCTCTTATTTATCCCAATATCCTATTGAGTTAGTATGCTCTAGACTGTTGTTTCAGGTACATAGATAGTAGAATGAGAATGCAAGATATAATACCTAAACTATTTCATTGCCTTCACCACTACAAACACATGCTTCTCTATTTGGGTGTTGTTCAATTCATGCTTCATCAAAGGAATGCTCATGAAAGCAATTGAGGCCTCATTATCCTAATCATCCTTTTGAGTTAAGATACTAGAGAGAATGTGTTCTGAAGCATAGTAGTAAATGATAAAGTCCCTTTTGAAATCTAGGCTTACCAACATGGCAGCATTTGAAATAGCTATTTTACTATCTTCAAAAGCTTCTTACCTTCTTCTTGTCATCTAAAAGGATGTTTCTCACTCATCATATTCAGTATATGTCTTAGTTTTTTAGAGAACTTGGGAGAAAAAATCCTTAAGAAGTTTATCTAACCAAAGAAGGACTTCAAATCACTCATATTAGTGGGCAAAGATAATTTTTGTATTTCCTTTATTCTGTCTAGATCAATTCTTATACCTCTCCTTGAAACAGTATGCCTGAGAAATTTTCCTTCTTCTACAAAGAATGTAGACTTTTTAGGATTGAGAGATATGCCATGTTGTCTACATTAGCCTAGCACTACCTCAAGATATCTTAGATGATCTTTCCATCTTTTGGAATATATAGTCAGATCATCTAGATATATTACAATTATTTTATCACTTAATTCTTTAAAAGAAGAATTCATTGCCCTTTGAATAGTTGCTCCTACATTGATCAAGCTAAATGGATTTCAATTATAAGCACAGATGCCCCATGGAGTTATGAAGGTGGTTTTATGCTGATATTTAGGTGCAATACTAATCTAGTTATACCCTAAGTACCCACCAAGCATCGGCATGACTTAGACCTAGTGACTATTTGCAGAACATGATCCATAGTGGGGAGTGCATAATTGTCCTTGAGACTAGCCTAGTTTAAATTCCTAAAGTCCACACAAATTCTTATTTTATCATTTTTCTTTCTCACAGGAACATTTTCAAAAACCTACCAATGGTTTACATTATCTAGGACCCTAGTCTATAGATCGTTGATCCTATAAGTATCATTTTGAAATCTGAGTGTGGTAATAACAAAGAAGCCAAAATAGATAAAGAATTAGCTTTAGTATTTTGAAAATGAGTTATAAACTCTACAAGGAGAAAGCATCAAAAGATTCAATATCATCCCAATCTAAGTTTCTATAGTGACTCAACTTATCATTTCTTATAGAAATCTTATTTCTTACCTATTTTACGATGAGTTCAGCATCACCTTTCACCTTCAATTGATTTATCCTTCTTACTTTAGCTTCCTACAATCCTAAGAGAAGCACTTTGTATTCTACCTATTATTTGTATTATGGAAGTCTAGTTTAAAAGAGAAAAGAAATACATCTCTAGAGGGAGAAATCAAAACTGCTTCTACCGCTAATCCTAAATTAGAGTAGCTGTCATCAAATTCCAAAATCCACAAGGCATCTTTGCAATCTTTTCCCCTCTCTTAATCAAGCTCATCATCATTCAAAATGAAATAGTTCCCAAATTTGCATTCCTCATATAATATTTGGGTTTTGGGATTGTCTGAAGGCACCACTATGTATTTAATTTTTGGCTCTAGCTCTAGTTTTATCTTCTTCTTTCCTACTAGAATAGAAGCCTCAGACCAATCCATCTTGATCTCCCCTCCCATGTCTTTGCAGAATATTCTACTAAGCAACATTTCATAACTAGCTGGGATACCAACCACTAAGATGGTTTGTTCCAACCTCTTATCTGAGCAAGCATAAAGGACTGCTTGTACATCTTTCACCTTGTCAAACATTTTTCCCATCTATGGAATAGTAGTGCCCAAAAGTTTTAGTGAGATCCAAGCCAACAGCTTTAGCAACTAAAACTAGCATAATGTTGTGAGAAGCTCCAAAGTCTATAATACAATTGTTGAGATTCTGTCAATTTAGTAACAATGACACATAGAAAGGGTTAGGTTTTCTTTCTTCAACTTCCTCTTCAATGACATTAACAACTGGCTCTATATTAGGGACCTACCCTGTATGTCTTTTGCAAAAAAAATAGGTTTCTCAAGGAGTGTTTGATTTTTGACCACATTATTAGTTAATTGGGCATTAGTAATAGGTCCTCCCTTCACAAATTGGACTAGCTTATCCAAGTTTTTAGGTTTCATTCTTAAGTATTCTATCAGGGAGATGGACATAGAAAAGGATTTACAAAATTCCATAATGTCAAAAGTGGAAGTACTAGTTGCCAATTTTCTTCTAGATAATATTTTAAAATTTGCATTGCCTCCCCTTTTTGTGTCAGATTCATACTTGAGAAAATAGGTACCTACATTCTCATTTTCCCACTTTTCACTTTCAAAGGGTTGTTCAGTGCCAAGAGCACCTTTTGTCAACTAAACACATCTTAACCAATCAATGCAAGTTTGTCCATTATGATCTGTATTCAAATGAAAAGAACACATGGTCTCTTTTGGTACTCTTCAATTTCCAACCTCGATTAAGGGGCTATCAAAAGCAAGGATTTTCCATGACCTTGGTGTTGCTAGCATCTATTAACATCCTTATATGGGGATTGGAAAGGGTTGTTAGGTCTATTCTATTGTCTTTTATCATAGCCATATCATTCATTGACCTCTGCATGAAAGGGTCTATGGGGATAGAGGTGGAAGTAGGCCCAGAGGATTGAACCTCCCTTCCCCATTTACTAGTAGTAATAAGTGCATCTTCTAATTTGATAGCCAGTCTTTAGACAACAACTAAATCAGAAACTACATCTTTAATAAGATAAAAATTCACATCTAGGGGAACTGCATTAACATAGCATATATTTCTCCATTAGGTCTAGAGGTAGTAGAGATTCTTTGGATCAATCTATTGAATTTTTCCATGAACTCCCTCATGGGTTCATGCATTTCCTTCTTCAATTGGCTTAGCTAAAGCAACAAAGAACACACATTGTTAGTGGTTTTGAATCTATTTTCAAATGTTGTCTTTGTGTCATTCCAATTAGCTATGGAATGTTGGGGCAGATGGTTGAACAAATTAGTTGTAGTATCAATTAGTATTTGAAAAAACAACCTAACTGCTATTTCTTGAGTGGGAACACTTATAATTCCATAGGCTATGTAAAAAGCACCCAAGTGATCTTCCATAGAAATTTTGATATCACCACTGAACTTAGGCAAACAAATTGTTGCATACTTGGGCAACATAGTAGGATTTAATGCTAGATTCAATGGGCCTATATGCTATTACAATGATTGGTTGACAGTCTTGTTTGGTAATACAAATTTCAATGGTTGGACATTCAAGTGAGAAGGGACTAGAGCTTTCAATGGAAGTAGAGATTGCACCAAAGGTGAGATAGGGGAATGCTTGGGAGGAGAACTAGGTCTACTACAATATTTGGTTTTTTTCTTCTTTGGATTATTAAAGTCCAGAAGAAAACTTACATTCTTTAAAGGCTCAAAATTCTCATCTAAAATGCCCTTTTCTCTGTTCCCTCTTGTGTGCCTCCTACCAGCCAAATCTACTTCTTATCTTTTTACTTAGGGTCTTGTAGGGGTTTGGGTGAGTCTATTAACCACCACTTCTTTAACTTCTGGCACACCTCTCAAAAGTTTAGTATGCTCTTCTTATCTCTCAAGCATGTTCAATGCTTGTTGAAATTGTTGATTCTTCTAGCGTAATGTCCAGGGGGCTAAAGTTAAATCAGAAATTATATCTTCTTGTGTGTCTTCAAGTCTAAGATTAGGCTATAAAATAGGAAAAATATTATTGTGTGGTAGGACCATTGTAATTCATTACTGCTTCAAAAAGGGCTTAGTCCTCTTTCTCTAGGGACTCTCCCCAGTAGAGTTGCCAAAAATCTATTAGTGAACAGATTGTCTTTTCCTACTAAAACAATAATTCAATCTATGCCCAAGGTTTGGAAAATCCAATAAAGTTCATAATAGTTGAGAAAATGTAGTGTTATTCATTTCCCTTTGGATCTTGTAGGTACAACTCCCTTTACAAATTATTTATCAACAAATTCAAAGATAAAAACTAACTGAATGCATACTTTTGCCAAAATGTGCTTAAGGAACACTCATGTACTCTTGGGTACTAAGGTAATAATTTACATATTAAGAAAATCAATAAGTGAAAAGCTCATAGTCTTTCCACAAGAAAGCAATATTTAACTAGGAATTCAAACTTTACAACAACTCAAACCAATTTGGAGAAAGATAAATGAAAATGAATGACAAAGAAAAAGCAATAGATGTCATACAGAACTAATTATCATAGCTCGCAAAATAACCATGATTGAATCAGCTTCAAACACCAAGTTTTAAAGCACAGCAAAATATATATATATATATATATATATATATATATATATATATATATATATATATTCAAAAAGACTATCCTCAGCACAAAGTCATTTAAGAGAACACTTCCATATATATTACTGTCTTTCTATTGCTATTTACATATAATCAACTTAAAACAATACTAACTTTATCAAAGTATCTTTATGCTACTAAAAATCTCATCCTTAACTAGTTAAATGCTCCAACATTTGTAGTTCATTACAAACTCAAAAAGGCCTCCATTAAAGCTCAACCTTTAGGTTAAAAATAGTTATGAGGACAAGAAACAGTTTTGAAATCTTTTGAAAAAATAAAACAAAAAGTAACTTCTTTTATCTAAACACCATCGCCAGCGTTCTCTCCATCCACCATGGTCTGCTTGACTAGTTTCCAACTCCTAGAAGTGTTCATGACTTCTTGCATTGCATGAGAGTCATGATTTTTTAGGCTAAGTAACTTTGACCTACACACATCCTTTTTCCACTTAAGCTCTTTAATCATGTAGCTTTATCTTGGCATGAGATTCTTGTTTGTATATAACACTGACTCAATGTTTGCCAGGGTAGTAAAGTCTCTAGATGTAGGTGTGTCACTATCCCTGATTCTTGTCATAGCACCATTGAAATTTTTAGTTAAGACTTTAGAGTCCATGTTGTTGTCTTCAAACTATAGGATCCATGTAGGGTTAACAACATGCATATCTTTTAGGAGTTCTTTATGCACTCTAGTGATTTCAGTTTCCACTTATCGCATTTCTTTAATGGCTCCTTTGTAAGTCAAATCCTTCCAAACCATATTGCTCTTGAGGATGAAAAACATGCATGAATCCATAGTTTTCATGGGATTTTTATTTAGAAACTTCAACACTCTGTTATTTTCAACTTCATGAACTTGGAACACAATGGCTTGGCATCAATTTTGATTAGCCTCCCATGCTGGTATGAGGGTTAGAATTTCACCTAACAACACCTCCCCTTTTGCATATGTGGTAGTAAAATCTAGAATAAATTTGCTAGCTTCTTTTACTATGGATGCCATCTATTCCTTAATTGTGTCTAAGAGTACTTTACCCCTTTCCATTTGTTTGACCAACTGTTGGTTGTCTAAGGAATTTTGATCAAAAGACTACAGAGTCTGAACCAATCGAAGGGCACCCAAATTAATCAGAGAGTCTATATAAGCAGTGATAGTGATTACCAATTCCTTAGCTATTTCTTCTCTTTTCTATCCCTTTCGAACTAGGTCAGCATGCAGTCTATATAAAATTTAAAGAAGTGATTACCAGTGTCTCGGGTGATGGCCCCCAATTCTATAGTGATGAATTTAAAACCTTCAATGTCAATTTCTCTTGACTCATCTTTCTATTTGTATGTAGTCACCTCTCTTGTTACCCTTCTAATTACTGAGTCCTTAATAAATTTCACAACACTTTTTATCCTTTTACTCTTAGAACCATGAGTTGCATATTTGGTGATGATATCTTTAACAGGTGTAGACACAGGCTAGAGGTTTCATCTCTTGCTGATTGAATTAGACAACCATGATGGAATAGTAGGAGTAGCGATCAGCCCTTGACTTCCCCTAAGAGGAGTCATGAATTTAGGTTGATCCAACTTAGGAGCTTCTATTAACTACACATCACCATCTGGAGTATCCGAGAAGCTGAGTTTATCTCCTAGACCTTGTCCTTGAGTCATCATTTTCTCCTATATCTCCTGCAGCATGACTACCTCAGATTTAGTCTTGGACCTAGTTCTAGGGGTCATGGTTTATTTACGAGATGGTGTTCTTTTATGATTATTGGGAGCCAAAGTGCTACCTACAACATGAGACAAAATTGCGATGTCACATGTTAATGTTTCAAAGAAAGAAACCACTTTTGGGGATTTTGTAGTTTGTTTTTCATTAACAACCTTCATGTTCCTTCTTATTAACTAGTTATCTGTGTGAGCGAGAATAGATTTGGTCCTCAATTTTATATCATCTTCTTCTCCCTAACTCCTATCTACCTCTAATTCTTTTAGTACACTTTCTTCTTCCTATCCCAATTCAACAATATCTGAGCCATCCTCAACTACTCCTTCCAATCAAAATTTCAATTTGAGAGAATTAATTTTTGGAAGTGTTAATCTTCAATGTTCTTTCTTTATTACTTCTTCCTCATCATTAAAATCTTTTCATAGATCTTCTAAATGTGGAAGTATAGGTGATTGACCCTTCAAGCCAAGTATTTTAGTTGTGAACACCTTGTTGTCAAAATTTCTCCTTCCCTAGTAGGATCCGAAATTGAAATTAAGCAAGTTGCTTCCAACCACTAAGGCATTGATCATGTTGTTACAAGTTAAAGGACCAATCTTAATGGGGGAAAAAAACCTCCCACTCTTCTGGAGGTAGATTTTCTTTAATCGCTAAAAATAACTAACTACAAATTTTAGCTATAATAAAATAGTCTAGAGCATATCGAGGTAGTTTCACCAATTCTTCTTCAAATCGCCCTATTCATAAGTATGTGAACTTAGGAAATTGAATAAAATAGATCCCATAAATTTGAATTAGCTTTTGGGCCTTTGAGATATCCTTGGAATTGGTGCTCTTTTGAGGTTCAAATGCACACTTTCTATCAACAAATCATGTGTTTTTTAGAAATCTTCTAACACTCTATCTCTTTGGAGTAGGGGACAGTACTGGTAGACAGTTACATCTTCATTCCAAGTTTCATGAGGAAGAGAAGTAATACTTCTGGCACATGCAATGCAATAGGTTAGATAGGAAGACATGTTGAAATCTTCCCTAGACACCTTAGCATGTTTGACTTGACTTCTCAATGAACTGGCTCTTAGTTTAGCCCAATCTAACAACTGTACTCCTTTCAGAATGATTTCTACATAATGGTACATCCAATCTTCAAAGAGGAAAGCATCTAAAGAACATTTAACCCGATGCAATAAGACCATAAGGTCATGAAAATGAGGCTTCATATGATCCTTCGTGATTATTTTAAGTAGTCTTGAGCTACCTTTATAATTAGTCTCAGTCCATTTCGTAGTCAACATATTATGGTATTTATCTAGACTTTCCTAATACTCAACTAGAGACTAGGTAGGGCTAAAAGCAATAAATTTACACTGAGGCAGATGTAATACTAATGACATAGTATCCCTAGAGATGGACAACACTAGTTCCCCATCTTTATTCAGAATACTCTTGGTTATCACATCATAGTGATCAATACACAACTCAAGTAGTTCAAAACTCATAAAGGTAGGGGGAAAAGTTGTGGCTTCAATTAAACCACTCATTAGGATTTCTAAATAGCCATTAACTTCATCAACTTGCTCAAGAAAATTTCCTTGTAACTTCTCAACTTTGACAACTTCCAAATTAGTATGAGAAATGATATGCATCTTAAACTCTAAATTGGAAATATTTTTGAAGAAATGCAAAACAGACTTCATTTTAAGAAAAGGGAATAAAAGCCGAACACTACTTTGTTCTTCAAAACAAACACATAGGAAAGAACAAGGGATTTCTCATATTCTCACCTATAATATGTTGAGAGAAAACCAAACCTCTTTTCTTTACTTATTGTTGCTCCTCCTTCTATTCACCTTTTTGCATGATAAAACAATCAAATCTAAAACTTATGCTTTAAAAGGAAAGGAGATATACTGGAAAAGGTACCACCTCATTATGAGGTATTCATGGCAATTTTATTGTAGCTTGATTTGCACGCTTGAAACTATGACAAGACATCTTCATTAAATGATCATCCTTTGTGGATGTCCTTGCAATAATTAAAAATTTCTAACAAATAATCTGACTCATGGATGAAAGATTTCCATTTTTCAATCATGATGACAATTGATCTCACATCTTGTTGGGCACATTTACCGTTGCACCAAAAGCCATGACTGTTAGTGAACATGGAACACCACATAATTAACCACTTGTGGGCAGGGGAGTGCCCAACAATTGGTACCAGAGCCTGGTTTTGGCTTGGTCATGGGTTCAAATCTCCCTGGTGCCTTCCCGACCCGCGTAAGCACCTGGTATGCACGTCGAGGGGGAGATTGTTGGGTGATACGACGCGCTCCCCTGCCCACAGGTGGTTAATTATGTGGTGTTCCATGTTCACTAACAGTCATGGCTTTTGGTGCAACGATGAATGGGCCCAGCACATCTCAAAGAAAATGGCATCAGACAAGACCTTCAATCATTATTTTTGACATCTCAATTAGTTTTTTCGGAACTAGTTGTCCTTGGGTAATCATTAGCACTTGTATGAAAAAACCTTTAGTAATAGAACTACTTTGAATTGCTTCAAGTGAAGGTTCAAAGAAGTTCAAACAAACATCTTCACTATGCTCAGTGGGTCCCACCTGTAGAAAATGATTAGTATCAAAATCCTTTGATTGAACTACTTTGAACCAATGTTCAAAGAGCTTCAAGAAATGATAACTATGATAGATATCACAGGATTAATCTTTATATGCAAACCCTGGTGATACTTATAAGATATGAGACTGAGAAGGGCTTATTCAATATATGATTTCGAGCTTTAAAGGAAATTGGAGAAAATTTAAAATATGGCAACTCAAAAATAAGGCTAACATGAGTGTAGAGTCTAAGAGGGCTCAATAAGCTACAAATCCATTGTCCAACATGCACTCTGATAGTCAATGTGTAGATGAGAGGGCAATGGGTGTTGTGTGGATGATTTATATGCTAACATAGATGCTAGTTTGATCTGATACTTGATCTATTTGTGTGAAGGTTGGATTGACACTATATTTATCATATGCTTGGGCAACTCATTGATCAACTCACTATCTTCAATGGTGTGACGATCTCTCATGAATCTTATTGGGTCGAATGTCTAGCTAGGTGGGATGTGTCAATGCCAGTAGGGGTAGTCTAGAGGCTCAATCATACTGGATCAGATGGGATCATGAAGAGAAGACCTGATTTACTATCCGAGATCTCCTTTATAAACTTTTTGTGCTCAATGTGACTCAGGCGAGGTTGGGGTGTGATCATCATTTCTACATCTATAGCCTATCTCTAATACCATTTTGATTTATGAGGATTGTTGCAAATGTATTAGCACTGTAAATGGATATATATATATATATATATATGTATGTATGTATGTATGTATGTATGTATGTATGTATGTATGTATGTATGTATGTATGTATGTATGTATGTATGTATGTATGTATGTATGTATGTATGTATGTATGTATGTATTCCATTATTTAATTAATTTCTTGCATAATAATACTTAGATAAACATTAATATATATCTCATATATAAATAGTTATAGATGCGCATGCGTAAACACACACACACACCATAATATTGACTCATAGGTTTATCCAACTAATTCTACCAAACATCAATAGCCCTATCTATGCTTTGACATCTTGTAGCCTCTTGTAAACATGATGCATGATCTTTCATCCAAGTGCACTTGTCTTCTTCAATTTCAATTCCTAGTGATGATAACCATTCAAGAGGATGCATTCTATATACAGTTAGGTACTATTTCAAATTCAAGAATTTTGATGTTATGATAAGTCTACATACCATAGATTTGACATTGGCTCTAGTTATGTAATGTTTGAAAGTCATTTGTAAAGAAAATTTTTAAGTCTGACATTTAATTTGCTAGCACACTTCCTCCTTGTTTGTGCCAAAATGGGATCTTTGAAATAAGTATGGACATCCATCAATGCAATTAGTAGGTGCAAAGCAAGATTGTTAGTACTGATAAAAAGGGATCTTTGGGACAAGACATGGGAGAATATTGAATATTTTACATAATACATCAAAAGATCTATGTCATTCCATGGAAAGCAGTGGTGTAACATATGCAGACAATGTTTTTGTTGAAAAGGCTTTAGAAGCTTTTAGGAAATCCAATTGGTAGGTGTGAAGTCAAATCCTTTGCCAATGTCCTTCTTGCCTGTGCCTAAATGAATCCTTTGAATAAGGTATTTACGTCAATGAAAGCATAATTGTAAGGAATTTTTTTCTTCCAAATATTAGATTTGGAAATGCTTTGTGCAACTTTTTCTAATGACCATGAATTTAATTGCTGGCATTAAATAGGTTGTGACATGTACATAATGATTTTTTGTGAGGTACATTTTTTTAGTTTTTGGGTGATATTATCTACTTTTCTATGAAACGTGTTAGATACATACACCAGACCATTCAAGTTTATATGCATGATATTTTTCCTTCTTTGATGATAAATCAATATTATATTTGTTATTTTCTGGATTGAATGCTATATTTTGACATTCATTGATTTTAGATTGTGATTCTAATTTGGGCCTTTAGAAATCACTCAGGAAACATTGTTAATTTGTGATGAACTATCTACCTTGCTACAGTTGTTACTATTACTGATAATTTGAAGTCTTTTTAGGCAACTCTCATTTAAAAATCAATTCACTATAATCATATCATTTATAAATCAAAGAATATGAGCAATGAATGTTAAGTTTGGCTTCAATAATTACAACGGTGCACACAAAATCTATCTATTTAATTTTAATTTGATTACATGCCAATGCAAGTTTTTAGCTTTGTTACAATCTCTTTTTGACTAGTAATTTGACATTCTAAAAACTATTATTACCTTTAAGTCATAAAAATGCTAATTATTTTCTAATCTTCAAAAGGTCCTTACAACATCTAGAATTTATAGAAAAAATTAATGATATAAATTACTTGGAACCATATTATCTTATATGTTTTAGATTGTGCTACTAATAGTTTGAATCCTTCCAAAAAGAAACCGAGGGTTTCAAGCTCTTCTATAACCTCATTCCAAGATTACAGTTCTTTCCCCCAGTTTCTCTAATCAATAAATCCTCTGTCAGGAATACAGTCTTCAGAAGCTCAAGGTTGGAGTGGGAGCCCCTAGCTTAGAGGTCAAGATCTAGATGTCAACACTGTTACAACTTTGCTTGGATGTTTGCCCCCCGTGCTAAAATATTTGACCAAGTTGAATCCTGGGCTCCATCACTCTTTGCACACATTTGCAATTTGATGTTCTGTGCAGCCGAATCTGCCCAATATGGACACATGTTGCTCAACATTATCAAGGGTTTTGAGTTCCGCAAGTGAGGGTTTCCTTTTCATAATTTTTGTGTCATCAGTTGAAGACTTGTTAAATCTAGTTGTAACTATTGGAAACATTTTTCTCTTCATGAATAGAGAAATTAGAACGAGAATGGTTAGGGTTAGGAGAAATAGGTAGTGTTGTATAGGCAAGCAGGACACTATTTTGATGCCCATGTTTCAAATAGTGAATCAAATAGCGACCTAGGTTTCATTGATGGGTTGAGTTACATATGACGAACTAGCAGTTCAACTACCAACATACATTCTCGACAATAATCATAAAACAATAGACCATGGCATCATAATATAGTGGTTGTAAAATTCTGGTGGAGTGGAGAAATATAGAATTAAGGTGAAGCAATTTTTTTAATAATTTAGAAGAGCGAGAATGAGGGAAAGCAATGGTGTGTAGATTATGGTCATTCACATTCATGTGCTAAAAAGTTGGTGTATGCACAGATTGAACGTCCATGTCTTACCACAAATCTAGCTCAAGACCGTATTTCTAGGGTTGCTAAAATATTTTTTAAAATGTTCTTATCAATTCTAATTCAATTTGAGTAAGATGTATCTCAATTAAAATATTAGAAATTAGAAAATCTATTAAGGAGAAAGATTTCTTGCCTTCATGTTATGCAATTGTCAAATTTGATGCTAACGTGTTTATTGGACAAAGTGTCAAGTGTTAAAAGATTAAGTTCACCAAAATCCAAGTACTCAAGCAATGATCACATATTAGTGACCAAGCAAAGATGGTAAGAACTAGAAAATATGTTTGTTGCATATATGCAGGGTAGGTAGGTGAAGCTCCCATGACATCTAATTTTTGGTATTGTGTCTAGTAATTTTGAATTTTTTCCTTACCTTTGTTTCTAACAATCAATGGTTAAGTAGATAAATGACCTTTTGAATATTAATAAAATATATCAAATTTATAGTTAAAAAATACTCAAATATGATTTGTTGAAACAATTGATCTTATGCACCAAACATATACAATAGTATCTAGTATCTTACAATAGGCAAGAACTAATAATTTATATTTATCTCTTTTAAACCCTAAAGTCTATAGTCATTGTTGTCTTTGTCATCTTGTAAAATTGATATTATGATTTATTTTCAGTATCTTGCTTGCATATAATTAATCTAAGGCGGGGGTCCCATGGGAGGGGCTTGGACTCTTTTTTTGTGGAGAGGGTACCTCCATCGTAATTTTTTTGGAGGGGGCTAAAGGTTTAATAGGAGCTGTAATTTTTAACCCTCTCAATTTGATTGGGTGAAAATAGGGTGGGGTTGGATTTAGCCCCACCAACTTAGGAGTGTTTTTTGCCACATGTCCCCAATCTATTAATTGTTTTAAGAATTTAATTATGATAGTAATAAAATAATGATATCATTAATTTAAATTCTCCAAATGATATTCATGGAACCACTAGTTTCCTTAAATTTAAGAGATAAAATTTTAAAGCTCAAAGAAATTAAGAAAAATCATGGGACCTTTCCCTTTAAATATTCTTAAAAACTCTCTATTTCTAATGAAGACCCCCTCCATGGGACCCAACCTAATTCCAACAAATAATCCTTGATGGATTTGTCCATTAAAGAAGGATATTTTAACTTAAGAAGATCAATTAATACTAGTTATTAAACCTTTACACAAAATACTAAAAGTCAAATACTTGCACATTTTTTATCAAATATTTTTTAAGAACACACATCAAAAAAATTCATAGTATCCGTGTTGCCCTGCCCTGAATTTTAGTAACAAGCATTACATGCCTTGTAAATAAGGCAACAACCCTAACACTCGTAATCCCAATACCTAAAAATTAAGAAAGGTCATAAATGAATTAATCAAATTCGAAAACAGAACATTAAAAGCAGAGGAAGAAAACACATCTATATTGGTCATGGGCAAAAGATCAAACCCTAAACAAGATATACAATTTAAAAGAACCAAGAGTAGAAACTGAAAACTAAACAGTAGAACAAAAAATAAGAAAAAATGTCTAAGACACTTATGCGAGAAAACTTTGTCAATATTATACAACTTGCGTTGGAAAGCTCTGCACTTGTGTAGCCAAAACAGAAATCGTCATATTTTGAAACCCTACAAAATATAGATCAGACTAAAACGATATTTTGGACAGAGAAAAGTAGATCTTGCTGAATTCCATGTGTTAATAGAGAACCCCATGTTTTTCATAAATGACAATCCATGTCATGCTGGGGATCGTCATTCATTTGTTTGACAGATGGCGTTTATAATCATGCATGAAAGTTCCAAACATATCTTCTACAAGTTTTATTGAATTCCTAAAGATTTCACCTGAGTAATTTACATAGGAAAATTCTGCTGCATTCCACAATTATCTATCCTCGGAAAACCACAAATCTCACAATATGTCATTTGATATTTAGCTTCCCACAGTTTGCAAGGGGAAAAGATAGTCTCTGCAAGGCAAGGCTAGGAACTCATTAATAGTACTTTAAAAAATCTAGGCCAAACAAATTAGAGACAATAGAATGAAAAACTGAAACCATTCTACCGTAGAAAATCACGATTTAAAAGTGATCACCAAAATCCCATAATTCATAATTCAACCCATTGGCCGGGCCCCGTAAAAATTCATCTCTTCTTGGCTGAGATAAAACGGAAATAGCTAGGTTTTAACGTAGTATAGAAATTAAGCCATTTGAATCCATCGAAGAATTTTGTGACTAGAGTTCAACCGGCAAATAACATTTGCTACCGACAAGTTCCATATGGAACTATTGGATTGGAGTTTACACGTAGCCGATGGTGATATATACGAGGGCATCATGTTTATTAGGAAACATAAAAATAACAGCCCATCTTCATATTTTTTAACAACAAAGCGTAATTTTAATTAAATTGAAACCAAATATTTGTAAACAACTATAATATTCTCACTATCAATAAGTTTATAAATTAATTATTTTTAATTTTTATGTTTTATTTAATTCTATTTTATAAATATATTTCATTAATTTTTTTTAGGCTTCTAAATATTTATAGCAAAGTTTGTTCATATTTTTATTATAGTAAAAAAATAAAAATAAAATCTATAGAATTAAACTAATTAGAAATATATAATGTAAATAATTTTGAGTTATAATAAAAATTTTAATTAAAAATAAAGAAATGACTCTATATCGACTATTAAAATTAAAAATATATTAATCGTTTTTAATTTTACGTTTACTTTTTTACTTTAATTTCATTATATTAGTCTTTATCTAATTCAATTTATTTTTATAATATAACTATTTTAATTTTACATAAATATATTCTAATTTATTTTTCATATATACAAATCTAAATTTCTTTAAAAGATTAAGTGACATCAATCTATCAATATAATTTTCTTATAGAATTTGAGATCATCATATATTTTATTTAATTCAAAATGAAACTTGATTTTTCTCTTGTTTGGTAGGCATAATCTTATTAGTCTCAGTCACTTTCATATCCTATGATATGTGGACTTTTTCCCATTAAATGATGTTTCTAATTTTTATCTTGCTATTGGGTTGAGTTCAATCGTGAATATTAATCCTCATCCACTACCTAAGCTTAAAATACTCACCACACAATTGATAGTATACATTTATTGACAAGTGGCAACTGTCTCCGATAATCATAAATCTAATGACATCAACTACATGAGACAATTCTAGCAAGTTATTAAACAAGTATGACAATTCCATTCTAATTAATAGCCTTAAAAACTTACATCAATCATATTTTATGATCCATCATCATGATGAGAGTTTTAGAATGAATGATTTTACTTTAGGAAATTGGTACTTGTAACTTCAATTGCCAACTTGATGTATCGTAGAGATTTAACTTCAGGAAATTGGGACTTTTAACTTCAATCACCAACTTGATGTATCCTTGAGAATTCTACGTTAAATTGTATTTTGATGTAGCTCTTCCAAAAGTAATTGAAATCTACTTGTACATGGACTTTTTACTTGTAATGCAAGGAGGTATGATTAATAGAGGATTGAACTTTTGGTAGGTAGAAGGGAAACTAACGACGCTAAATTTTAAATGCATATAACTTGTTGGTTAAGGTGCAACTCTTTCACAACAAAATCCTCATGATTGATAATCTATTTATTTGAGAAGAAGTATGTCTTTTACTAATAGGTTTTTTCTTTTTGAAGGGGCTCTTGAGATGAGTGATCGCATCTTTTTGTAGTGCTTTTTATTCTTGGGATACTTGGATGTATCTTTCCAATGCTAGATCCTACTATGGATCTTACCGAGTATGGTGTCTAAGCTTTGCACTAGTTGGAGAAGTTGTGTCCCACTTGTGGAAAAAATGAATATGGTTTCTTCTTGCACTCCATATTTTGTGGAGCCTCTGAAAAGAATAAAACAATAGGGTGTTTAGGGAAGTCTTTCAAATTCTAGCAGTGTTGTATGAAAGAATCAAACTTAATGTGTTTGAAAATTACCATAGCGTCCTTAAAGGTAAGGTGGATTTTGATAAGGGGATTATTGTAGATATATCTAAGATCCCAAAAGATTGTAGTAAAGAGAAAAGGGAGAATGGGAGATGGGACTATCTGCCAAATCGTTGGAGCAAATTGAACTTCGATGAGGCAAGGAAGGGGAATCTCAATGTTGTTGGCTATGTGACAATTAGTTGAAATGGGAATGGAAATATGACTAAAGCCATTGTGATTCCCCCAGGGTGTCAAACTAATCATTTAGCAAAAGAAATGGGTTTCCTCCATGGGTTGAGGCTAGCAGTGAATTATGCCTACAAACAGTTGTGGATCGAGGGGGATTCCATGAATATTCTTAATTGTTTGCAGGAAAAAATTAAGGCATCATGGACTATTTATAACATCATGATAGAGTGTAAATCTATTGTAAATAATATGGGCATGTTGGTTATTAGCCATATTTATAGAGAAGCTAATAATGTGGCTGATGTTCTTGCCAATGTCATAGTTGCCAACTTGAAGTCGGTCCTTTCGAATGATAATTTAAAAGGGTATAAAAATTTAAAAGCTAAGATCAATCATTAAAAGATATTATATAAAGTGGGGGATTTTAAAATCTTGTTATTAATGAAAGACATGCCAGGGAAATAAAGAGTAATGATGGTGGTACTTACAACAAGGTCTTGATCAATTTTGAAGAACTTCTCACATTTTGTGTGCATTTTTATTTTTATTCATTTATCTTGGACTTTTTATGGGTAAAGATAGTTTCTTTTGGATATTTATTGGAATTGAGGAAAGTTGTAGAACCATTACTATAGGTGGATCTCTCGAAAGGTGGGAGCTAGAGAACTATGATTCTTAGAAGAAACAACTCAAAGTTTTGGATATATTGGATAAGGGTGGGTTGGTGCCTTACATGATCTGAATGAAGGATGCCGAACCAGAGATCACTAAGGAATTTATTAATTGATGGGAAGTGGGTACAATCACCTTGGAGGAAGACATCTCATGCTGGACAATGACATTATGGTGTTGATTACAAGTCTCAAAGGAAAAGGTACAAATTTTTACCATAGTAAAGAAATAGTGGAGGAAGTGGTTAAGAAATTTCTTAAGGTTGAGGATGGGGCTTCAGCCAAAGAAAAGGAATCAGTTTTTGTCATTTCTTCTCTAAAAACTTTGTGGAAATTGGTTCTTAAAGAAGTTATCTAGTATATAACTTATGATGGGAGGTATGATAGGGCTCAAAATTATCATTTTGTCATGTTCAATCATTTCAAGAAAATAGTATAAAGGAACTCAAGGAGAAACTAAATAAACCCATTCTCAATGAAGGTTGATAAGGTTGGTTTTTGAATTCATGATTTTTCATGGAAGGAAACCCTCACCTTGTCTATTCATGTTAAAAGTGAAAAAAATCCCTAAAACTCCTAGTAGTAATAAAGGCATAGGCAAGTGGTTGATGGCATGATTGGGAGGAGTTAAAAAGGAGTGAGTGAAAAGAAACAAGAAGAGTGTGAATTATAAATAAATATTGACTGGTTCTGAAGGAGAAAGTGAGGAGAATGCTAATATTTTGGAAATATAGGAGGATGCTAAGAGTGATTTTTCTGGAGGGTTGGTTGATGAATTATTCAGACCACCTAGTTCTTGCCCCTCCCTTTTTTTGGTTCATTCAGAGGAAGTGAAGGATAGCTCACAAAAGAAGGAGGAAATGGGTGGCAAAAATGTTGAAGATTTAGAAGATGAGGAGGATTTTGATAAAGAAGCCTCATGCTTCAAATACTTTGAGGAAAATTCTACCTTGATATGTTCATTGAACCAAATAACTTGCCTCTCAAAGTTCCCCTTGAAGATTTCAAGGAAAAGAATGAGAAAATTAGAGATAGGACTTTCCTAGTTGCCCATATGATCTATGTGGATGAGGTTAATGTGAAACTATTAGAGGAGGATCTTAGGAGAATTGATATTTAGCCACCTCTGAGTGTGCTCCAAACTTCAAAGACTATCTCTATGTATACCTTTAGAATGAAGCAATGGACTTTTAATTCCATTAAAAAGCTCAACATTAATTACAAAGCTCCAAATACTAAAATGAAGGAAGTTGAGAAAAATTCAAATGAGGGGCCTTTGAGTGGTGCTACTAGGAATTATTTTGAGAAGAACAATGTATTACAAGGGTTGGTCAATAGAATTGAGAACATTGAAAGGACTAATAGTACTATGGTCAACAATTACCAAAATTTGTTGGAGACCTTGGGTGGAGAGTATGAATAAAATTATAGGTAATGTTGATATGCACAAGAACAAATTAACGGTGGTGGACATGGACAAGTCTAAGGTGTGAAAGAGTCTCCTCATAAGAAAAGAACAAGATCTTCAACAAGGAAGGTGAAAGCCAAGAACAAGGAGTAGATCAAAGAGGATTCCAAAGTGTCTATTGAAAAGATCAAGGGAAAGAATGAGGAGCTAGCTATTAAGCCAACTTAATGTTGGATTGGTTAATAAGTTTATTGGGTTGTTTCTTTTCTGTGTTTTTAGCTTAGGTATGTCATTTAATTTTAGTGTTGGTTTTGGTTTCTATTATGTGGTGGTTCTATAGTGGAATGTTGATTATCTATGGGTGTTTGTTTTCTTTTCTTCATAGTCTAAACTATTGAACTTTTATTTTTATTTTTTTTAAATGACTGTAGGGGTTTCGGGTCCCTTAACCCTTAATTGAAAATATAAAAGCATGTAAATAAAAAAACATTTGACTAAATTTTTTGATTTACTAAAAAAAATTTAAAAATAAAAAATAAAAAATAAATTAATTAGTCATATGTAGTTATCATTTTATATTATATAATAAATTTATTTTAAAATGTCATCCAATATTACTTACTATTTTTCTGATAAAAATGATCATTTAATTGTATATCCTTTTGCATACATTATCATTTATCAATTGCTTGAAAAATAATGAGGTTCTTCTAGATGTTTAAAATAAATTCTATCTATAATAGGATGCATGGATGCTCGTACATGTAGATAAGATTGGTATGTTGTGGTTTTCCCATTAGTTTGTTTTTTTATAAAGAAAATTTCATTCATGTTTAGCCTCACAATTCAAGGAAAGCTCCCAAATAAAGCACTTATATCAAAAGAAGAATTTGAATTCCATCATGCATGTAGTATGATGAAATTGATATAGTTGGGATTGTAGTGATGTATGCATATGCAAGATGTGGAAGCACATACATGATGGAAGTGCACATAATATATTTTTCGTGGAAGCTTTCTGAATATTTGAATTAATAAGCACTCTAGAGCACAACCTAGAATTGTAGGCTTGCTTTGATCATACAACAATTATTACTTGGACACATGAGTTTTGACTAGAGCATTTGACATTTTGTCATCGCGTGCCCCAAAGAACATAACAAGTATTCAACGCATTATGTGACACATAACCTCATTCTTGTCATTTTCAATTGAGTTTCATTAAGATTAGTAATATGTCATTATAAGATTAGTAATATTTTATTATAGGCTTCCATCAAACTAATATTTCAATATAAGAATACATTACAAAAGCTATGTAGTATTGAAAAGGAATAAACAGACTTAGATGATGATAATGTGTGTAAAAATATCTAGTTGTAAAGACCTCCAAAGGACTCCTAAATTATTTACCTAAACTAATTTGAAATTTTAACTTAAGTAGATAATTTTTTTAACACTTTAAAATTTAAACTTAACCTAAACATGAATTAAGATTAATGATAACATTTGACTAATTCTAACAATGATTCATCTCTTGTATTAAAGATACATTTGACTAATTCTATTTTTATCACTGTTTTAAACCAAGTTCAATTTAATTTGCCAATAGAAATAAAATTATTTTATACCACCCATTAACGAGAGTGATGTGTAGAATTATTATATGTATTTGACTTTAAAAAAAAAAAAAAAAAAACAGATTTCTTTCCTCGTAGAATAATTTTTTTCTCCATTTTCTTCACCATTGTCTCCTTTGGAGGAATTTTCAAAACTTGCTCTTACTGTCTCCATGGCAGTCCTTGGGCTCGAAATTGGTTGAATTCTATCTTGATCAACAAGATAAAGTAGAATCTATGCCACGACATTTATGCAACCTGACTTAGTTAGCCGGACCAAAATTTACATAGCCAAGAAAAATGATATTATCCATTAGTATTATTAATGTTCATGTTCTGTTGACCTCATAAACAAATACGAATACGATGAGCATCACTTTTGTTCATTGTAAGACCTACATAAATATACCTTACAAATCAAAGTCTAAAATGCAATTAAAAGACATATAGAGCATAGAAAATTGATAAGACAAGCAATTAGCATGGGTTGGAATAATTACAAGTTAATAACGAACTGGGTGCAGGAATCATAATTTTCCTGAGGCGAGAGAATTTTGATGAGGTGATTATCTTTTCATTCTTAGCTAGAAATCCATGTGAAGCAACACCACCTACTTTTGCAAAACACGTCTTGAGAAGCTCTCTCTGATCTCATCTTCCATATTGCAATTCTTATAGATGTTTAACAAAATCTGAACACCATGAGCGACAGAGACACGGGAATGCCAAATAAAAATGGTAGCAGGAGTGTTTCATGACAAGAGAAGCTATTGTTGAGTTATCGGTCAGTGCATTAGATCGACAATGGAGGAAATCTTATGCTACCAGGAAGAGCCTTCTTCCTCACGATGAGTATTGCATAGACAACACCTCAAATGACTATTGTCTGTTTCATGCCTGCCCATAGCATTTGATAAAAATGCTTCAAGTGCTTCCTTAACATACTAATTTTAGGCACAACTTGTAACAATTGCATTAAATCAGCTTACATCTAGTTTCAAACCTAGTAGATGCATTCAATTTTAAAGCTTCATGGCTTCCTCACGAATAATAAAGATGCATGCGACAAATATCCCGGTGAAAGTTCACCTAAGAAAAATATTGAATGCAACTGACGTACTAGGACTCCAAACAATATCGAGATTTCTCATAAATAAATATTTTCCAATGTATATGAATTTTGTATGAAGATCGAGCCTGCCACTTATGTGGCTTTCTCTATTTGTCCCAAAGGCAGTAGCTTTGATTGTTTTCACTACTCCATGGTTTCATACGGCAGACTAACATGTCTCCTACAGTATAATCTGGCTTTCTCTAAATGTACACCGATTTAACCACTCTATGGATGTAGCATGGCATATGCACTCTTTGCTCCCTTTAATGTTTTAACTTTTCAAACTCCCGGGAAGATTCAGAGATATCATTGAGAAAATTCAGCATAATTTCTTATGGTGCAGAACTAAAGAAAAGGCAAAAATGAGGCTGGTTAGCTGGGAGAAAGTTTGCAAACCTAAAGCTCAAGGAGAACTGAATCTAAGAAGAATTGGACAATTGAATAAGGCTCGATTAACCAAAATTGGTTGGAAGTTGGTGAATTCGCAGGATAGCTTGAGTAACATCATAATGGCCAAATACTTTGGGGGATTGTCTTCCCACCAATTTATAGGGGCACAGACTCTGCCCCAAGGCTCTAAGGTCTGAAATAACATTGTTAACACTAGAAGACCCTAAGAGAGGGGTGTCACTGGATCATAGGGAATGGTAATTCAATAGACTTCTAGGAAGATCAGTGAATCTACTAGGACCCCCTCAAGAAAACTAAGTTTTCCCCTCTACATGAGATGTGCACTAGAATGTATGACCCTTAGACTCAGGACTTCATCACCCCTTAAAAAAATGGATTGAAATTTTTAGAATCTCTAGCCAAGATAACTGATTTTAGCTCAGGAACTATAGGATCTCTTGCACACCTATAGGATTCCCCTAATCCCAATTGAGGACTCCTTGGTGTGGAAACTCACACCCTTGGGGGAGTTTACTGTTAAGCCTTCTTATCTTAGTGGTTTGGCAAGGGAAGAGGCATAGGCCAATTTGCAAAAAGCTTGGCACCCTTGGATACTACCTAAAATAAACTTCTTTTGGTGGTTGGCTCTACATGGGTTGATCCTCACTATTGACAACCTCTAGTGGCATGGTTGCCAACTTGCCAACTATTGTATTTTATGCTTCAAAGGTGTTGAATTCATTCCCCACCTACTTATCTACTATCCCTTTGCTATGGACATCTAGAGGGAGGTTCTTGCTTTATGGGGAGTTAGTTGGTGTATGGATAATGAGTTGAAGCAATTTTCCCACTAGGTCCCAGCTACCTACCCTTATCTCAAAAACCTTTGGTTGATTCTCCCACCTTTTGTCTCATGAAAAATATGGAAGGAGAGGAATAGTAGGATTTTTAGGGAGAAAGCCACAACTAGCTTGGGGGTGGCCATACAAGTTATCAAGCTCCTAAAGAAATGTAGCAAGATCTAGCCATGGAAACCCCCACTCTCATCCCTCAAGTGAAATTGAGAGGAACTAGCCATTGGCTTGGGACATGGGACTCATGTTGGCACAGTTTAAAAATTCCAAAATCTAGGTCAGAAAGGAGACAATTTGGAAAACTAGGTATTAGGTTTCCTTCTACACGTGGTCACTGGAATGTGGTGCTCAATGAAGAGTTTTTTTGGCATTTTTAGATGTTGATTAACATTTATGCTCTGATTGTTTTGAACATTGGTGACCATAGTAAAAGGAAATAGAGGGCAGATTTGGTGAGATTTAAAGATCGATTTCATAATTATCATAAAGGCAGGTTGGTTAATTCCCACAATTGGTACAACTGGAAACAACTATTTGTAGATGGAAATGATTTTCCCACATGTAGTATTTTAGGATATTTTTGGTTTTTTGGGAAATATTGTGGATTCATGGTGATTATGTAATGCATTTTAATTTTCTCCATTGTGGTTTGGCATTTTATATTTTGCAACTCCAAAACTTGGTGCAAGGCTATGTTGTCGGAAGAGTTGGTTGTGGACTTGGGCGACAATATGGACACTAGAAACCATATTGAATTAGTGGGTGTAGAAGAGTGTATTACTAGTGGTGAAGAGATGATGTTTTACTTGTAGGAGGGGTGTCTTTTACCTTATATGGAGGGCATGGTTAAACACAACGGGGTCATCTCGATGTAGTTCTATCAATCTTGGAAAGATAGAAAAGTTATAGTTAATGGCATGAGTTTTGAAATTTATCAAGAAAACATTGTGAGGGATGGAGACTTTTTGTTGGATGACAAGAAATGGTAGATGCAAGGTAAGGTCAATGAGGAGGCTAGTTTGCAGAAATTCTTCAAATCCAAGGAAGAACTAATGAGATTGTGTGGTGGGTTTGTATGGGCTACTCTCCCTAAGCCTTGGGATACCATTTGCTATGCAATTATTAAATACATTACCTTGGAGGATCATTGTCAGCTACTATATTAGTATCATTTTCCTATCCTGAATCATTTCAGAAATCTTGACCTTATATAGTTTTCATTTCTATTACTGGATTAGCCGGAGGATAGTATCTTTAAGGCTAGGAGGAAACATGAGGAGGGGGAACCCTTCTACCATATCCACTAGGTCCTAATAAGTAAACTTTTCATCTAGCACTTGGCTCAAAATATCCCTCTCTTGCTCAACCCCCTAGCCTCTATCACCCCTCAGACCTCCCTAGACTGTAGCCCTAGCTCTTCTCTTAAGAGACCCAAGAAAGGTCATTCCACTAAGGTCAAAATTAACCCTAAGGCTAAATTTAACATTATTGAGTTAGACTCAGATTCCACGAAGGGCAAGCAGTGTGCTAGGATAACCAACAAGAATCTCTAGATGGAGAAATTCAAGACCCCCCTGAAGTAAAAATCTAGCACTGGCTCCTCTGATAGTGAGGAGAAACCTGCTAAAAAGAAAAGACACCACTAGGATATCAAACCTAGCCCCAACTCTATCAACCCTTCCCATGTCTCTAAAACCCTAGAAGCTACCTTAGCTCGTAGTGGGGGGAAGACATCACTTCTCCTAGGAAGGCTAACCCTAAGGTTATTGGGAAGAAAGGCAAACATAATCACACCAAGATACAGTTGGAGAGGCTCAAGATGTCTATGAGGGACCTAATGGATAACCATACCACTTTATGCCATTGATTCGAAACCCTGGTGTAATTTTCCACCAAGGTTATGCACTTTGTGGCCACAACCCTCTACTTCCTATAGGCTAACAAAAAATAACATGAGCTGTAAAATACTACTAAAACATCCTAATCCATTTATGGGCTTTTGGTGGAGGATTGGCTAAAAACCATCCTAGAAAAACTAGTGAAAGTGGAGGAGGATGTAATAGGGGAAGCTTCTAAGGAAAAGAATAATGGTAACCAACAGAAGGAGGAGGGCATCTATCCTAGGTTATGTTATGTTTTATTTCTATTTTTATGATTATGGTTTGAAACTTTACACCCCATGGGGTTTCTTGGGCTATGTCAATTAAGTGGACCAATAGCAATGATTTTTTAAATGTTTCTAGTTTATTATTCAGTTTCTTATGCATAGTAGTTTAAGGACTATGGTTAATGATAAATCGGCTCTTAAAGTTTTATAGTTTTTGATGTTTAAATTTGGAATAGGATAGACTTCTAAGAGGTAACCTCCGGCTGGTCCTCAACCTTATTTGTACTTCGAGGTCAGCCCCCTATCTTTTTGGCTACTATCAACTGCTTCAAAATCACAAAACTTCCACAATATTCTCACAACTTGAGAATTTTAGTCTTGACATAGAACAATATTAATGGGGAGTTCTAGCTTGTATGTACAACTTATTGATGTTCATTCTAACCAAATAATATGTTGTAAAAACATCATTGTGGAATTCTTGTCAATAATTATTATTTGAAGTTTACCTAAGAGAGCTTCCAAAAAACTTCACTACCATTTATGCACACTATATAAGCTGATTGAAGCTAGGCCATCATTGATCTAAAGATACCAAGAAGAAAAGGGCCAATTCTTTAGATGGAAATTTTGAAATAGTCATCATGAAAGAAAAATCCATAGATAGGCATACTTTGATTATTCTCAATTAGAATTTTCAGCATTGTGTTAGGTATTTTGTATGACATTGGATGATTGACAAAAAGTTAAAATAGGCATCATTGGCAAAACATATTTCATTTTTATCCAATTTTCATAATATTGTGGTTCAATGCTAAATGTATTTCAATATTGTAAAAGGTTTAAAATCATGAAAATATCTCAGCCTTAGTTCACCTCCACTCTTAGGTCTATGATTACTTCCAACGAGTGGTATAAGAGTTTAGGGTCCCTACCTAGGTCTTCCTATACGGATTATTCTAGGACAATTTTTGAAGTTTTCTATGTTAGTTCAAACTACATTATTTGTTATCATGTTTATCTATCTTGGTTTGATCTTGATAGAAGAATACTATGGGTAAAAGATGTAGGAATAAGAAGATGAAGGATATCCCCAAGAAGAAATCATATTTTAATGATGTTTTGAATAACACTATAAAATCCAAATTTGACATTGTTGATTTCTTATGTAATTCACATGATCAAGAAATAGAAGAAGAAAATGGTGAGATCAGTTTTGAATAGAAGTTGTTTGTGGCCCTACAAGAGATCATGAATCTTAAAGAAGAAAATCATGATCTGAAGGTATGTCTACATGAAATCATTCAATCTAATAAAGTTGTAACTAAAACTCTTGATTAAGCCAAAATCACTATTGACAATAAACAATTTGTGATTCACTGCCAGACTTGGCAAAAGTATTAGCATCAACATATCAAGAGAATTGTTGCCCATCAACATTAGTGGCAAGATGGTCTCTATTGGTATAAAGACTGCCCGTGCAAAACCAATGCCACATCAGCAATCTTCATAAATTGCAAAAAATTGAATGAGAGTCAAAGTCTTTTGAATAATGACCAATCAACATTAGTTGATTAACTATCGTTAACTTTAAACAAAATGATACATATACATATATGCTCAAATTTAAAAGAAACCATAAATTCATTACCAGATTACCAATACCAGATACCAAATGGACAAACCAAGACAACCAAGTTGAAATGAGCTCCAAAACCTGTCTAAGAATACAAGGGCAAGAATATTGTAGGAGTGCTTTTCCACCCTACCACGAAGTTTTTAAGCTTCCTTGAAATCTTTTTTGACATGAAAGATACCCAGTCTAGCAGTGAGATAGTCTAAACAAGTAAAACTTAGAAGAGTAATAGAATTGTGTTACACAAATAATGTCAGAACATTAATTGGTCAACAAGATAAAAAAAGCTATATTTTCTTAGTTATCACTTCAATATCATTGTCCCATCTCCATCATTTATTAAAATAAAACATAACATGGTTTATCCAACCTTGAGTTCCATATACTCATCAACATACAAAGATAAAACCATAATGTCCATTAATCATGGGTCAATTAATTGCATAATCTTAGCTCAGCTCTAGCAAGAAAATTAGTCCAACTTTCAAAAGGGCACACATGTACTACCATAAATTCTCTATTGACAAATGTTATAAATACGCGTAAATTAAGCCAATCACATAGCTAACAATGAAGCTCTTTCTCCATCACTTAATATTCACAGTATGTTATCCTATCTTGAATTCCTCTCATAAAACATAAATACACAAGATATAGATTAAGTAACAAGCATGTCACCATTACTTTCCATTCATCATGAGATCATATTCTCTCCCCCAATTTATAGATTCTATACATAATGTAGGAAGCAATGGAGAATGCAATAATGTCTTTTCTAAAATGTCACATATGCATAATGAATTGACCACATCTATGTAACATGATAATTTATAGGTTAACATCCTTCCATGAGTTACCAAACCCTAATCATAATTAATAAAGTCATGGTAAAATAAATGTTGAATAAGACTAATCCCCAGATCAGATATAAAAGGATGGCCATGTAATTAGTATTTTTCAAGGTAACTCCTAAGAGTCCAAACTATATTTAGCAGCCAACTCAAGTAAACAGAAAGCTTACATACTTAGCCAAAACTACCAAAGAGTATGATCAAAATTCAATAAGGTCATAGGAGGTGTTGATTATGTATTAGTTTCCAATTTCATTAGGCTTCAATAGTTCATAAGGCAAATAGAGCGACTAGTTATTGCATAGCTCAATGCATACATTCAAATCTATGCCTTTGAATTTGGTACCGGTTTTAACATCTTGAAGATAATTTAATGTCAACCAAGTTTAAGTATCTAATTTAAGGAGTTAAGCAACATCTTAACTAGTAGTGCGAGAGACAAGACTACTTCGCATGGGCATTCAACTGCACATAAGAATGACTCAATATAAAGAATAAAACAATGAGCATATTCTCTTATTATCAAGCAACTATAAGTTTAAAAGAATCATCTATTGTTGTTCAACAATAAGAATAAGAATCTTGAGGTTCTAATTGTCTCATTCTAGTAGAATGAGTTTTAATAAAAGAATAAACTCAAACAAGTACTGTTCATATACAAGAAAGATTCTCACTCGATGTATAGGTCAGTATGATCCACAATTGCATTCTACACCCAATCGATATGGACTCCAATGGTGACCATTAGTGTGTTAGCTGTTCACCCTGAAGATCTAATTCTGTAAAAGTAATACGGAAAATTTTGAGATCTTGGTTGTGTGCTAATTATGGGGAAAATATACGAAAACACTTTGAATTGGCAAAATAAATTCAGCCCATATTGTCAATTCAGTGACTAATTTTACTCAAAAATGACGTATTCAGGCAGAAATCCTACATGGCGTATGTTTCCATAATCAATTTTTTTAATAAAAAACCGCAAGACCTTATAATCTTTATTTGAGTGAGTTCAGTCTTTTGCCTCCCTGTATGTTGTTATGATTGCTCAGGAGCTGCTTGATATGAAATAAATAGGCTCCAATCGGTAGATTGAACTTTATTATGGTTGGAAGAATTAAAAGTAGGTTTGGACACAATCACCTACAGTTGCCCGAATTCCTAGTTTTAGTGAGAAGGAATCGGGACGTGAAGAAAGAAAATACTGTCCTTTTACGACGCAGCTTCTCTCCTTAAGCTACCCAAGAATGTCGCTTTTGAAGGCTCTAATAACATGTTCTAATTGGGTCACCCGAGTTACACTTGTGCTTTCAATCAGAGAGGTTGTAGGTTTGAAATTATAAAGAGCCCTTGATCGATTCTACGAGCGGCTTGGTGTGCAGGAGGGCTGCAAGGTGGAAAGTTTCTAGAATGCTACACTGGGGAAAGGCTATGAGGCATTAGGGTATCATGTGAGGAATATTCTGAGAAATGTGATGACCGGTCATTATTGTGGCCGCCGCAGCTTTGGGTGTAGGAAAGGAGCGAAGCAAGCCAGCTTCGTCATGGCTTTTACAACTTGGACATGGAATTGCCACCAATTTTCACGCACCCACCCTACCGGTCGTTCTATTCGTTCTTACTGAACTGGTCTATGAGGTACCCTTGCGCGTTACGGATCTCCACTCCGTTGAATCCTCTCAAAGTCTTGACAAATCTCAACCTGCAACTATCAGTATTTTTTTTGTGTTGACGAGTAAAGAAGTGACTATGGAATGAACGACCAGGATGTATTAGATGGTCGTCGACAGTTTTTAAATGCTCTCAACCCTTAGATGGACCTAATCAACTCCTCAATCTCATACAGGGAATGCCTTACATGGAATGCCTTCGGCATAATTAATTTTTAATTATACTTGTGTAAAGTTATTATAAAAAAAAATTCAAATTTTTATTTCTTATTTCTATATATGGTGTTTAATTTGCATAACTTTAATTTTCTTTTATTTTAAAGATATTATAATTATGTAAAATGTTACAGTCGGGAGTAGAGCTATGCTAGGGTTAGAGTTAGGGTTAGAGTTAGAATTAGGGTTAGCATTATAGTCAGGATTAGCAATAGGGTTAGGGTTAGGGTTAGGGTGAGACTTAGGGATAAGGATGGCCAGGGTTAGGATTAAGGTTAGGATTAACTTTAATATTAATATTACAATAAGGACATTGTTATGGTTAAGATTAGTGTGGGGGTAAAGGTAAATCATATAATTAGGGTTTATGGTAAGGATTAGTTTATGGGTTAGTGACATATTTATGTTAAGGGCCATTACGAATCTAAAGAAATAGATAGGTTTGGGGCTAAGTTTAGAGTTATATTTTGGGTTAGGCTTCTAGAACTTAGATAAGGGTTAGGGTTGTGATTTAGGGACAAGGTTAGTATAATGGTTGGTTTTAGGGCTTACATGGGGTTACCTAGTAATAGTTATAATTAGGATTATAGTCAAGACCTTTAAAAATAAGATTAGGTTTATGTTTGCAGTTAAGTTTTGGTTTGACATATTGTTAGGAAGAGGTTTATGATTAGGGTTAAGTTTATGGTGATTATTATGGGCATGCCTATAATGTAGGAATATAGTTTATATTTTTGTTGGGGTTTACACCATGGTTAGGTTTAGGGCTTGCATTTGTATTATGGTAAGGTTAGGATTATTATTGTGAGTAGGATTAAGTTATGATTAGTGTTAAAGTTAAGGATTGAAGGTTTAGATTAGGGTGGAAATCAAGGTTAGGATTGGAATAATAGTTACGATTAAATTATGGTTAAGGTTTAGTGTTAGAATTGGGTATAGGGCTATAGTTAGGGTCTATATAATGGTTGAGTCTATAATTTTGCATATGAATACAAAAGAGGGGTATGTAAAAGATTGTGATAGTTTTATGGTTTAGAATTTTCTTAGATTTAGGATTTTCATTATGGTTGAGCTTATGATTATTATTGTAATTACAATGAATGTTAGAAACATGATTATGATTAGGGTTTACCTAGGGTTATGGTTATGGTTAGGATTATGTTTAGGTTTAGGATATCTATTATGGTTTTATTTTTTGGGTTTGGGGTTAGATTATGTTTAAGGTTAGGATTTACACCATGAATATCATTAGGGCTAGAGTTAGGATTATTAAATGATTATGGTTTTAATTTGGGCTTTAGGATTAGGGTCAAGGTTGGGATTATCATTAAAGTAAGATTTTACAGTTAGAATTAACATTACGATTAGGGTTAGAGACTAAGTGTCAAATTAGTTTGATTTATCTTTATTGAAGAACCCTGTCCTAATTTCAAATCCAAATTATTTTGAAAGCTAATAAAAAACTTATTATAGTCCTAAATCTATGACTAGTTCTAATTAATTCACAACCTTTTTGTTAAATCCTTATCTTAATCAAAAATTAATTTCAAATTTATCACCAAATAACCCCATCTAGTTAAAAAATTTATTAACATATAATAAAAAATAAATTATAACATTTATTTTAAATTTTATCCTAATTAAATCCTAATCCTAATTAGACCCTCTCCCTAATTTTACCCTTAATTTTATTAATGTCAAATAATAGTTTTAAAATTATTTTTATTATATTTATTTATATAAAATATATTAGTAAACTATTAACTATAGTTAAAATAAACACAATTTTTTTTTTCAATTTTAAATTAAATAAAAATTAATTTAATTTGAAACCTTAAAACAAAATGTTTAATATGAATACCTTTCAACCATTTTATTTTATTTTTCCTCTTTGCATAAAAATGATTTAAAATTATAAAATTTAACTAAATACTATATTTTTTAAATTTAAAATCAATTTTAATTTTAAAATCTAGATATTTAAATATGTATGTGGTATTAGAAGATATAGTGCCCTTTTATTTGAAAAATTACTATTTATTTTTCTTTTGAAAAGTCAATTCTTAAAACTAAAACCTTAAAGGAATAGAATACTTCTAATTATTTTTCGCAAAGTTTCTATTATGTCTATCTGTATTTTTTCATACAAAACATTTAAATTTATAAAATCTAATATAAATAGAATGTTTCTAAGTATTTTTAGAAACATTTCTATTATGTGTTTAGTTTTCTCCTACAAATCATTTAGACTTTTAAATTACAAATAAATTCTAATTTGTGTAATAATCTAGTAGATATTTAAATATGTAGGGTGTATTAGAAGAAGTAGTATTCTTTTATTTGAAAAATGAAAACACTAATAAAAGTTCTTTTAAATGTAGGCAAAAGCATACAACACAATGGTAATTTGTGAGCCTCTCACGTGGGAGGTCTTTGGTTTGAACCTACCTTCGCCTAACATAGTATAATAATTAATATAAGCTTCTGCTATTTATCGATAAACAAAATGAAGTTATTTTAAATGTCCATTTTTTTCCCTTTCAAAAAGTCAATTCTTAAAACCAAAATCTAGTAGGAATAGAATGTTTCTAATTGTTTTTGACAACATTTCTTTTATGTTTGCAATTTTTCATGCAAATAATTTGAAGTTCTAAAATATAATTGGAATAAAATGTTTCTAATTGTTTTTGACAACATTTCTATTATGTTCATATTTTTTTCATACAAACCATTTAAAATTTAAAATTAAAAGTAAATTCTTATTCACCAAATAAATTAAGTTAAAGGTCATTAACTCAAAGATCAATTACCTATTCATTGTTCACTTCATAAAAGGAGGAGAAAAAAATAACTATTAAATGAAATCACAATTTGATACTTTTGAATCTTTATTCATTTCATGTTCCCAATATCTGAATCAATTTTCCATTATACTGGATTCTCTTACAACTACTACATGAAACAAAACAAAATGCCTACATATAAAATATGATTCAGGGTCAGCTATCAAAATTTCAAGCATTATAATCCACCCACAATATTTTATTATTAATTCTTGAAATTATGCTCGATTGATTCTATTAACAAAGAGAATGTAAATCATCAAATCCAAACATATAGAATTGGTTTAGTGATAAATGGAATCCCAATCATACAAAACCTGAAACCTGCCACTAAACATATTGATTCTTTTATATAAACTTACCATAGTATGAAATAAAAGATGAAAATTACATTTCCCTATTTTGATATGGAAAATAATCTATGATGAATGAATTTGAAAAATAATCTATCTTCAATCAATTTAACAATAGATGTAGATCCATCTAAATGAAATTGATACCCCTTGAAGATTGATTTTAGAAAAAAAAATCATATAAGATTTGGACTCGAAAGAGAATAATCAATTTCTATTTTGTTTCTAGCCAAATCAAAATTTGAAATGTATAATAGATTCAAATTATAAGAAGACAATTACCAATCATAGGAATGTCATAATAATAGATATCTGTCATAATAATAGTATGTCTGAACACTATTTTCAAACATCAAATTGATACCAAACAATTTGTGTCAAACAAAGTATATGAAATTCTACAACTTGAAAGAAGACAAACTGAAACAAAACTAAATTCCAAAATTATATTGATATTTAAAGGAATCCATAGATTAGATTATTTTCATCCTCTAAACTGTTAGCATATAGAACCATTACAATTCCTAAATACATCATGTTGGTTATTAACCATTCAAGTTCCCTAACTATTCAGTTCACATTCTCCTTAATATTCATATCATTTATTTTTATTTTATTTTATTTTGGTGTCCTATTCATATCACTTTTAAAAATTAATGTTTGTTCTTTCTATACATAAACAATGATTCTGTTGTTTGGAATCTAATTAAGCTAACATTTCTATAGCCCTTTTATCAAAGCCATTTCATGTATACTCATTGTGGTATTAGTGGTTACTATATATGTTAAAATAATTTGTTCTTTGTTGTACATTGATGGATGTATTCCTTCTATTATGGAGCCACAACATGCTTAAAATGTTAGCACAACGTTATAGAGCTTGGTTCAAATTCTAGCAAGTGTGTAGAGCCTATTGTAGGAGCCACATACCTTTTTTAGACAAATACACTTTGGGATGAAGGGTGTTACATTTGGGAAGTCAACACAGGTTAATCATAGAACTTGATATCAAAGGAATTCCCAAATTGTTAGAATATCTAAAGTTAAAATAACTAGATTGCCAACAATCAACACTACATTTTTTTTTACCTTCATTTCCAGTTAAAGTATTGGATTAAATTTCAATAATTCTTGATATTTATTAAATATAAAAATTTACTACAAATTTCTAAATCAACATTAAAAATGTTAAAAATCTGACCTATAATATTTTTGTCAAAAATGGAAGTTATTTCTATGTAAACATGACAAAATTGAATCCTACCATAAAATGCTTTTTGTCAAAAATTGAAGCTATTTCTAAAAGATTTCTTTGTATTTTTTTAATCAATATTTCTTATGATTATTTTTGAAATTGAAAGAAGCCAAAAAAAGAGGGGTAAACCAAAGTATAGGAGATGAAAAACAACTAACTAACAACAATATCCATAATTAATCAACCCTACTTTTCATTTTCAAAAACCTCGTATTAAGGTGTCCCAACTATGATAGAGAAAATTTAAAACATTGTACAAATTAAAATATACAAACTTCATAATAACAAGAGTCCATAAAAGAACCATTAATAAAACCCTCAAGGGTCAAGTACTATAATAGTAATTGAAACAAAAACCATTCAACATTAAAAATAGGGTACTAATTCCCCTTGTTCTTCTCCTTTCTCCCTGGCTTGTCCAATAGTTGTTGGAGCCAATCATCAAATAAGAACCTATAAAGTGATCACATGGTGTCCACCTCCACCATAGAATTCAAGCCTTCTTTCTCTATATGCAATAGGTGAAGGGTGGAGGCCACCAAGCACACCACTTGCACAACAAACCTAGTGTCCTTGTTTAACCTCTACTGCAGGATCTTGTGCCTTCCTTCCATCTTTTTAAGGTTCCTATTAATAACCTGCAAGTCATCATTCTAAACAATACTAGATGGGGAATGATGGATATGTTCCTTTTCTAGTAGCACATTGGCAGAAGGTGATGGTCCCCCTAGCATATGATGGGTATTTTTCTTTTTAGTATCAGAGACATGAGAAGGAAGAGGGTTTAAGTAACTATTATCCTCACCCTTTTCCTCACTAATAGTTTTGTTCTCCTCCTCTATCACATATTTCCTCTGGGAGTTCTTTCTCTTCTATTTATTCTGAGGTCGTTTGTGTTTTCCACTATCAATTGAGTCCAAACTAGGGGAACTTTCAATCTTAGGTCTGTTGTCCACATTAACCCTCTTCTTCTTATTCCTCATGGAACTCCTCCTACCACCTTCAATTTCAACATTTAAGTCCATAATTTGGATTTTTTCTCCATTTTTATTTGTTTAATGATGGTGGACTTTGAGTTTTTAATTTCTAGAGTGGACATAACCTTAGTAGATTTTTGTGAGGTAGAGGTAGAAAGGGTTGAGTTAGGGAGAATGACTTGAACATTTATGGGTTGTATGGGGTAGAGGTTCTTATGAAAATCATATAATTTATACATAAAGGCCTAGTGCAAGATAGTATAGGCCTTTCCTATTTTGATTTTATCAATAACCTTAAAGATATTATCCTCCATAGAATGTAGAGTAAAGAATGGGAAAGATATGAGGTCCTAGTTTTAGAAATAATTTAAAATGGGGAAATCGTCGTAATAGAAGATTTGAAACAACTCTCAAGCATAAGATATCTCATAATAGAATAACATATCTCCTTCCAAGGATCCAAAGGCTCCATTCTAACAAACCCACCATGATCATGAATAGGGCTCTCACCAAGTTGGAAAAATTAATTGAGGCTCAGTTCATCAATGACACGAGTTTGTTTTCTCTATTTTCCGCCTTCCAAAGAATGTTCGTCAACTTTATCTATGACCTCTTAGTTGATCTCAAATGAGATCCCATTTGTGACCACCCTCCTATTATTCTAAGAGTTCACAAAGTACATAAAAACTACCTCATCGTATCCTTTAATGCATTGCATAAATGATACTAACTTGCCTTCTCTCAAATACGTCCATATCACCTTCTTGTAATTCTCAATAGGATTTTTGTCAATATGGATAGGGTTTCCACCCATCTCACCACTCTCACCCAAATTGTCAATGAAATCTTCTAAAGTATCTGACATAACCCTAGCCCAGCACAAATGGAGACTAAAAAATAAGAGAGAATACTTAGAAACTTATGGCTTAAAAAAATGAAATGACAAATATCCATATGAAATGACACATGGAAATAATAGCATTTGTAAGACTCAATCCATGTTAGCCTCGGTACTCTTCACCTCATTTAAACATTTGACTTGCATTCTTTCTGATATGAGTACTTTTAATTTGAAAAACATCATCCTTTCACTCTTAACACGATCCAACCAAATCAAACAAAAATCAAAGCATCAAATTTGGTAGGTTTTATCATCTTTTTCACCCTTTTTCCAACCAATCAAAATGCCATCCCAATTAAAACTTATACAATCACCTTTTTGAAAACCCTTCATAGTAATAACTGCACACCAAAAGCCAAAAAATGGCACCATCATAAATGATTTCATCATCATTTAGAATCTTTAATAATTAATTCTTGATTATGAGCTAGAAGCTCATTCGTACTTCCCCAAGTACACATTGTTAGCATTAATGCTAATGATACTACTTTGGGGAGTACCCTAAGTATTGAAGAGTATTGACATCTTGTATTGAGGGTTGTGTTTGTCATTGATGTCAACATAGCACAGTTTCTATAAAGATTGGCTAAGTAGCACACAAAGATCTTGATGGTATAGACAATAGCTTGATTGTATAGTGATGCATAGTTATGAACATGTTCAACAGAGTGTCCTAATGATGTGGTCAAGTGCACAAAGTTTTTGAAGAAGACGTAAAAAATTTGTACTTGATTTATAGAGATGATGTGACACCCCAACCTTGCTTCCAAACCCCAAGCTCTCTCTCAGGGCTACCTTAGGTCATTCACTAGACCCACTAGGGCTTCTTCACACCCTATAATTACTAGGACCTTGCTCAAGAGATCCTAATCCTTCAGTTGGGGGTACACCAACAAAGTAACATCAAATTTCTTACTAGCCGGCTCCAGTCCGCTATTAACCCTTAAGTCCATCTATAGCTCCAAGGGTACCAGTTCTTCATCTAGGGTTTTTTTAGACTCCTTCTAACATCCATGACCCTAAAAAATGCAGATTTCATAGGCGCATTCAATCTACTAGGGAAGATACACCAAATTGCTCCAAAAAGGCTACTAGGAATTAGCCCTCCTAAATAGCTGGAAACAAGATTTCTTGAAAAACTTCTTAACAACCCTACAAAAAAATTATATTTTTGGATACCCTTTTTAGAATACTTCAAGATTCTGTAATTTTCTAGCCTCCAAACTTTCCATACAATGAAAGTACAGTTTTAGGCCAAAAATGAGGATTTCAAGTGCTTTATCGCTGTTGTGATGGAAAACCACCTTAGACACCTTTCCAAGACCTCTCCTTTGGACTGGAGCAAGGTTAGACCTTCTAATTACTCGCTATGTAGCCGGATTAAGGTATTTGTACACTCAATCCTCTCCATAACTCATTTTCCAACTGTGATTCCTAGCCAAGTTGCATTTGGCTTGCCTAGGGCATCACCTTAAAAATGCTTTCTGATGCTTTCAAGGGCCCTCCTTCTTGATACATAATGTACATGGATCCTAGTTCCAAATCCCAAAATACCAGAGGTTTCCAATGGTGGGAAGTGGCCCTAAGATCCCATTTTCTAAGTGCAGCCCTGTTCAGATCAGCAACTTGCCAAGAACAAAAAGATTTTTCTACACTAATGCAAACGAATTAAAATGATCAAACCAACACTACAAAAAGATTAAAAACAATATTTCAGAACTTTTTCAACATAAAAATCAGGCCATTCAATCCTCCTCTATTAAAAATGCCTTCAAATGCATAAAACCGGCCACAAAATACTTGCTCAATTTGTACAAAATGCAAAACCAACTTGTCCAACCCCCTGAAATTGGCTGTCCTCACATTTTTACAGGCTCCTCCATCAGTTCCATAACTGTTCTAAACAGTTAGGACATTCTAAACACACAAATGCCAAAAAGTTGCTTTTTGCAAGAAAATGTTGTCATGACAACATGACAACATTTCAGCAACTTTTGTTCTACATGGAATTAGACCTCCAAATTTGGCACAAAACAAAGTAGACATATAATATGCATAAAATGACTTCAAATAAACAATTCAAAGCCATTGGAACCTTTCTAGACCATTTTAGCCTTTTCCGGACCTAAGTCACCTAGTTCACAATAGTCGGCAACTTCTAGCAACTTGGTCACTTTGGGTCTTGCCAAGTCTCCTAAACACACCTAAGGACCACATAGGACCTATTATTAGAATAGTGATGTGGCTAGCATCACTACAAGCCAAAAATAAAGAAATACCTAGGTTTCACACTTAGCCTACCTAGGTGCTCCTGCACCATACTCCCCCCTCCAACAAAGAACTCAAGGTGGATCAGTTTGAAACAAATCTAGAGGTATGCCAACCTTCTTGAACTCTGTCTCAGCAACCCATGTAGCCTCTGAAATTGGTTTCTCCTTCCATTTGATGAGGTGTTCCATGTAAACCTTGTGCCTTGTAGTCTTCTTTACCCTTGAATCTAACACCTTTTCTACCTCCAACTTGTTGTTTGTAGGTGTTGAAGCAAGTTCAAGATCTTCATGAACATCGGGACTGAGCTGAGATGGGTCACCTTTGTATGCCACCAAGTCTTGCACATTAAAAATAGGGGATATGCCCAAATCGGAAGGTAAATCTACCTTATAGGCATTTGCTCCATATTTAGCCAATATTTTGCAAGGCCCTACCCTCTTCATCTGTAACTTAGTAGGAATGCCTTTTTGAAGCCTTGCTTTGTTCAAATGGACCATCACATAGTCCCCAACAGCAAACTGAACATCCTTCTTCTTTTCATCCACCTTGGCTTTGAGTTTTAGAGTGTTGTCTTGAATAGTCTTCTTGACTTGCTCCTGAATCTCCTTCATGGTTTGTACAAAGTCTTCAGATTGACCACTAATCTGATCCATGTTTCCAATACACCTTAGTTCACACACACCTCTTGGGTGCATGCCATAAACAATTTCAAAAGGACTCTTTCTGATAGTCCTATTCTTGCTATCATTGTAGGCATATTCTGCTTGTGAGATGATAACATCCCAAGTCTGACCATACTCCTTAGTTAGGCACCTAAGAAGGTTACCTAAAGTTCTATTAACCACCTCAGTTTGACCATCAATTTGAGGATGGTAAGCTGAACCAGAAGACATGTTAGTGCCAAGCTTCTTCCATAAAGTCTTCCAAAAGTGACTCATGAATTTCACATCTCGATCCGACACAATGCTTAATGGAAGTCCATGAATCCTTACAACCTCTTTGAAAAACAAATGAGCTATATGACTTGCATCATTAGTTGTCTTACATGGAATGAAATGTCCCATTCTACTGAATCTATCAACAACAACATAAATGCTATCATACCCTTGCTTAGTTTTAGGCAAACCAACAATGAAATCCATACTTACACAATCCCATGGTCTGCTAGGAATTGGTAAGGGCTGGTAAAGACCTGCATTTCTCATTCCTCCTTTTGCCTTCATACACACCATACATTGCTCCACATACTTGGTTACATCTTTGACCAATTTAGGCCAATAATAGAACCTTTGCACTAGTTCTATTGTCTTGCTGATACCAAAATGCCCACTCAAGCTGCCATTATGCTTCTCTTGTATTAGGTTCTCTCTCATGGAACCTCTTGGTACACACAACTGGTTACCCTTAAATAGAAACCCATTTTGCAAAGTGTATTCTGAAAATCTGTTATGAAAGTGGTTTCCAAAATCCATGCATACCTTCTAGGCTTCAGCAAAGTCCTCATCATTCTTGTAAAGATTCTGAAAACTCTCCACTCCAATGCTATGGAGCTGAATCTCTTGGACTGTTAAAACCCTTCTACTTAATGCATCAGCAACCTTGTTCATTTGTCCTTTCTTATGCTTGATTGTAAAGGTGAAGGCCTACAAATATTCCATCCACTTCAAGTGCCTATTGCTCAACTTCTCCTATGTGTTGATGTAGCTAAGAGCTTGATTATCTGTAAACACAACAAATTCTTTTGGCAACAAATAGTGTCTCCACTTCCTAAGACACTGGACTAAGGCATACAATTCTAGATCATAGGATGAGTATTTCTTCTTGGCCTCATTTAGCTTTTCACTATAGAAGGCTACTGGTCTACCTTCTTGACTCAACACCCCACCCACTGCTAGGCCACTTGCATCATATTCTAAGGTGAACAACTTTTCAAAGCTAGGCAATTTTAGGATGGGTTGAGTAGCTACTTGTTTTTTTAACATATCAAATGACTTTTCAGCCTCTAAAGTCCACCTAAACTTCGAATTGACTCCCCCCTTTATGGTATCAAGAAATGGTGCACAAATACCACTAAAGTTCCTAATGAACTTCCTATAAAATTGAGACAAACCGTGGAAACTTCTTACCTCACTAGATGTGGTAGGTGTAGGCCAACTTAGGATAGCAGCAACTTTCTCCTTGTCCATCTTCAAAGTTCCTTTAGACACCACAAAGCCTAGATACACCAACTCTTGCTTGAAGAAGTCACACTTCTCAAGGTTGATAGATAGCTTCTCCTCATGAAGCCTCTTCAAAACCGCTTCTACATGCTTGACATGTTCCTCTTTGGTGTTGCTGTAGATGAGGATATCATCCAAATACACCACCACAAATCTGCCTGTGAAGTCTTTGAGCACTTCATTCATGAGCCTCATGAAGGTGCTAGGGGCATTGGAAAGACCAAATGGCATCACAAGCCATTCATAAAGACCATCAGTAGTCTTAAATGTTGTCTTCCATTCATCTCCCTCCTTTATTCTAATTTGGTGATACCCACTTTTCAAGTCCAGCTTAGTGAAATACATAGCACCTCCTAGACAATCCATAAGGTCTTCAATTCTTGGAATAGGAAACCTATACCTGATTGTAATGCGGTTAATGGCCCTTGAATCAGTACACAACCTCCATTTTCCTCCCTTCTTGGATGCCAAAACCACTGGGACTGCACAAGGGCTTATGCTCTTTTGGATCAAACCTTGGTCCATCAACTCTTGGACTTGTCTTGCCACTTCAAGGTTCTGATCTGGGGTTAACTTGTAGGCTGCCTTATTAGGTAGTGAGGCACCTGGAACAAATTCAATTTGATGGCTGATAACTCTTCTTGGTGGTAGGGTAGCTGGTGTACCATCACTAACAATCTCCTTATACTTTACAAGCAACTCTTGTACCTCTGCTGGTAAAGGTTCTTGGACTGGCTTTTCTTCACTTGCAGCCTTTAGTATGACTGCAAATCCTTGGCTCTCCTCATGCTTGAGGTCTCTAATAAACTCTTTCTCTCCACATAGCAGCACATTAGGCACCTTGGACTATGGTTCATCCCCTTCTAACAATGACTGAATTTTGAAGGTCTTGCTTCCTTTCTTAAATGTTATGGTATTTTCCTTGCCATCATAGACCACTTCCCTATCAAATTTCCAAGGTCTCCCTAGCAAAAGATGACAAGCATCCATTGGCAAAATATCACATAATAAGCGGTCTTTATATCCTGCAATTGAGAAGTCCACCCATGCTTGTTCATTCACTAGGATGCTTTGCCCTTTGTTAAGCCATGTGACTTTGTAAGGGTTGTCATGAGGTATCTTCTTCAGTTTGAGCTTTGTAATAGCCTCCTCTGATATTACATTATCATTTGATCTAGAATCAACCACCACCTTGCATACTTTTCCTAGGATCTTGCACTTGATCCTAAACAATGCCCTTCTATGTCTAGGCTCATTAGAAGCTGGTTGCTTGATCAACACCCTCCTAAACATGAGGTTCTCACCTTTTTCAGACTCAATATGGTCTATGTCAACATCCTTGCAACTTCTATTATCTTCTTATGCATATGCTAGCCTTTTATCTTGGCTTGAGGAAGAGGGTTTGTCCGGGCACCTATAGGCAGGATGGCCTAGTTGACCACAATTGTAACACTTCATTGTTGCAAAGTAAGAGCTGCTCCTACCTCCTCTACCCTTACTTGATCCTCCTTGATTGCCTCTCCCTCTATTATAACCACCTCTTGAAGAGTGGTCAATAGTTTGCTCCATGGGTTTGCTTTCACTTTGGCTCTTTTGATCACTACCTTTGCCATGGTAGCCTCCTCTTTGATTTTTCTGATTTCTGCCTTTGCCTCTATCTTTGAAGTTAGAATCTCCTTTCCTCTTGTTCTTTTCTTCTACCTTCAAAGCTAGCTGATGACATCTTTGGATAGTGATAGGGGCCCATAAGCTAAGCTCCTCTTGAATGTTCCACTTCAAGCCACCAAGATACCTTGCCACCTTGAGTGACTCCTCTTCTTGCTTCTTGGATCTCAAACACAACCTCTGAAATTCTTCAGTGTAGGAGGTCACATCAAGATCTTTTTGCTTCAGTCCTTGCCTCTTTTTATGGAGTTGGATCTCAAAGTCTTCAGGTAGGAAGTTCTCCTTGATTTTGTTTGCCATAGCACTCCAATTTGCAATTGGATTCTTGCCCATGCTGACTCTTTCATCTTGTACATACTTCCACCATGTTAAGGCTGAGCCTCTAAGCCTTGACTTAGCAACCTTAACCTTCTGTGCCTCTGAGATACCCTCACACTCAAAGTGGTTCTCCATACCCTCTAACCAATCCATAACTACATCAATATCCATCTTACCACTGAAAAGTGGCACTCCTTCCAAAGCTTTACCTCCTAAGGCTTTGATTGCCTTCAAGAAGGGCTCTTCTTGCAAGATAGGATCAGGTTCAGGTACAATATCTTCCTCTGCTACCTTTTTACCATTCCCATCTTCTTCTTCATCTCTTTTCTTGGCTGCCTCTACAACTGCATCTAGTTTTTGCTTCACCTCTTCTAGTGCTTCTTCAAGAAGCTGATTTCTTTGCCTTTGCTCATCAACTTCTTTAGCTAACTCCACATTTGTCACCATCATGGATTCTCCTACTGATTCTTCAGCGGCTTTCAACATTAACTACCTTTCCCAAATCTTTAACTGGCTCTGATACCACTCTGATGTAACACGCCAACCTTGCTTCCAAACCCCAAGCTCTCTCTCAGGGTTACCTTAGGTCATTCACTAGACCCACTAGGGCTTCTTCACACCCTATAATTACTAGGACCTCGCTCAAGAGATCCTAATCCTTCAGTTGGGGGTACACCAACAAAGTAACATCAAATTTCTTACTAGCCGGCTCCAGTCCGCTATTAACCCTTAAGTCCATCTATAGCTCCAAGGGTACCAGTTCTTCATCTAGGGTTTTTTTAGACTCCTTCTAACATCCATGACCCTAAACAATTCTGATTTCATAGGCACATTCAATCTACTAGGGAAGATACACCAAATTGCTCCAAAAAGGCTACTAGGAATTAGCCCTCCTAAATAGTTGGAAACAAGATTTCTTGAAAAACTTCTTAACAACCCTACAAAAAAATTATATTTTTGGATACCCTTTTTAGAATACTTCAAGATTTTGTAATTTTCTATCCTCCAAACTTTCTGTACAATAAAAGTACAGTTTTAGGCCAAAAATGAGGATTTCAAGTGCTTTATCGCTGTTGTGATGGAAAACCACCTTAGACACCTTTCCAAGACCTCTCCTTTGGACTGGAGCAAGGTTAGACCTTCTCATTACTCGCTGTGCAGCCGGATTAAGGTATTTGTACACTCAATCCTCTTCATAACTCATTTTCCAACTATGATTCCTAGCCAAGTTGCATTTGGCTTGCCTAGGGCATCACCTTAAAAATGCTTTCTGATGCTTTCAAGGGCCCTCCTTCTTGATACATAATGTACATGGATCCTAGTTCCAAATCCAAAAATACCAGAGGTTTCCAATGGTGGGAAGTGGCCCTAAGATCCCATTTTCTAAGTGCAGCCCTGTTCAGATCAGCAACTTGCCAAGAACAAAAAGATTTTTCTACACTAATGCAAACGAATTAAAATGATCAAACCAACACTAAAAAAAGATTAAAAACAATATTTCAGAACTTTTCCAACACAAAAATCAGGCCATTCAATCCTCCTCTATTAAAAATGCCTTCAAATGCATAAAACCGGCCACAAAATACTTGCTCAATTCATACAAAATGCAAAACCAACTTGTCCAACCCCCTGAAAATGGCTGTCCTCACGTTTTTACAGGCTCCTCCATTAGTTCCATAACTATTCTAAACAGTTAGGACTTTCTAAACACACAAATTCCAAAAAGTTGCTTTTTGCAAGAAAATGTTGTCATGACAACATGACAACATTTCAGCAACTTTTGTTCTACATGGAGTTAGACCTCCAAATTTGGCACAAAACAAAGTAGACATATAATATGCATAAAATGAATTCAAATAAAAAATTCAAATCCATTGGAACCTTTCTAGACCATTTTAGCCTTTTCCGGACCTAAGTCACCTAGTTGACAATAGTCGGCAACTTCTAGCAACTTGGTCACTTTGGGTCTTGCCAAGTCTCCTAAACACACCTAAGGACCACATAGGACCTGTTATTAGAATAGTGATGTGGCTAGCATCACTACTAGCCAAAAATAAAGAAATACCTAGGTTTCACACTTAGCCTACCTAGGTGCTCCTGCACCAAGAGATTAGTTCAGAGACAAAGTATTGGGAAAGTTCTTGATGTTTGTTTGCTAGCTTATATCTAAGATGTAAAGAAGAGATGCATAGTCAAGTAGTCATAGAGGACACTCCACTAATGACATCAATGGGGGTAAAAACCCTAGTATCACACGTGTGAAGTTTTGTATAGACTGTGAGCTAAAAATGCTATTGTAATTGTAATTAATTAATTATCTTATTATAATTAATTGGGAAAGCCTCAAGGTCAACTCAAGGAATTATTATGAAGATATGGTAGAAAGGAAAGATTTTTTTCTTGTTTGTAAGATGTGTTCAAGTATTGTGATCATTATTCAAGTGTGAAGTGTGAAAAGGAGAAAAGTACTTATTGAATGCATCTAAACAATCCAAGGTATTATTGGATGCAAGATTTTTGATCTAGAACTACAAGATCAAAAGGAGTAGAGCTCCAATTGATAGGACAGAGAAAGAGGAATGAATGATACAGTACCATTCGATTATTCTACAAAGAATATTAAAGAGATCATTTGGATTGTGAGTTCATTGGTCTTGCCCTTGAAGCTATTTGGGATATGGGTCTAGCTATCTTCCACAACTCCTAATAGGATTGGCACAACTCTTGACATGGTTGAAATCTCCTAATAGGGTTGGAATCTCCTAACAAGGATTCAACATCTCCTAATAGGGACTCATATGTACTGAATGTATTATTAGACTCCTAAGAGGGTCCATCCTCTAATAAAGGATATTTATATTAGTACATCATCTTGTTGGTACCATCCCCACCGAGGTTTTCCCTCTGATCAAGTGTTTCCCTAGTTAACATATCTAGTGTTATTGTGTATGAGTATCTTGTTGTGGTTTTAGTTTATATTACTCATATGGTAAGTTTTTTTAAGGTTGATAATTATGACAATAGTTGGAGGGTAAAAGCACAAACCTGTGTCACCCTTTTGTAAAGGAAAAGGCTAACAAAAGTAGAACTATTCGCCTTCAATGACATAAAATTGGTATTATTATTTAGAATTTGAAAATTAATTAAACTAATGAAATGTATAGAAATGGATGAAGTTAAGGATTATAATTTTTAATAATTATTTGGAATAAGAATTGATATATTTTCCTAATTTTTATAGATAATTTTATAATTGTTGAAAAATGCTGAAAATTAGGTGTTTAGTTCCCACCACAAAACTATATGGAAATAAACGTATTTCCATTTGAAGTTAGACTATGTTATAGATAACATATATGGCTAAAACAAAAACAAAAAAAAAACAAAAATTGGCTGTAAACCTATATTTTTTCTTTTATGATGATTCAAATTTCAACACACTTTAAATCAATAGTTTTCATTTCCCACCACATTTTTCAAAACAAATCTATTCTAACAAAAATATAAATTATAAATTCTAGAAGAGGACTCTCTCCTCTAGAAAATCTTTTTTTTATTTGATTCAATAATTTTCTCTCTCTCAAAAATTTAAATCTTTTCGAGTGTTAAACTACATGCTTGTACAAATTTTTAATTATAATATATTATATCTAATTAAAACACTATAAAATCTATGTGAGAATATTCTTGACTTTGAGCTCTATAAAATGGTGTTTGTGTGTTAGCAAAATAATATCATAAAAAATAGTAAGAGTTATTGAAACATCTGTTTCCTGAATTAAATCTATTTCTTTAGTAATTGGATACAAACTAGTATAAATCATGCATTTAATAGACATTCCCAATTAGAAAAGTATGAGACCATATATAACTTAGCTTTAATAAATTTATCTAGATCATATGTTTGAATAAAATTGGATTTTAGATAGAAATACTCAAATTCAATCATTCTGATAAGTCAACTTGAAAGGTGACACAACTTTGTACTTTTACCCTAGATAACTAATTCACCCCCCCCCCCCCCACCTCCCCACTTGCTCCACCCTCTTAGTTATATTAGTGGACTATATATCCCAACAAATGGTATGAAAGCATTAGGTCCTTGAAGGATAAACCTGATAACTTTGGGAGATCAATGGTGAATCTTTTTAGAAAGGATAGTCCTAGATTTGATGTGGCCAACTATGATAGATGGAAGGAGAAGATGAAGACTTGTCTATTGTGCATGGGTTTGGGATATTGGATCTTAACAAAAGGAAAGAAGAAAATCATTGAAGAAGAAAAGCATGAAGGATACAATGAAGAAGAATGAGATATATTCGTGTATAATATGAGAGAAAAAGAATCTCTACTAACAACTCTTCTAGAAAAGTGAATATAGTCAGGTAAAGTCTCTTGTAACATCTTATGAAATTTGGAAACCATTAGAATCTACTTTTGAAGCTGATGATAATGCAAAGATAATGAGATTACAGAATTGGATATTTGCATTTCAAGATGCTAGAATGATGGAAGATGAATCTATAAGAAGTTATATTGGCAAAATATCAAAAATTGTCACAATTATCAACCTTCAATATTTTTAAAAAGTTCTAGTGCCAATTAGAGATCAAGTGATATGTTTAGCTAAAAGGAAGTTTCTTAAATAAATTAGTAATTTCAAAACAATAATACATTAGGATCTTATATCATATCCATCAAAAATCCTTTTCTTAGCTTACAATCCATGAGCTTATGCATCTTATTCACAAATTTTTTTAAATTGGTATTGAAGATCCTCCTCCGATAAATTTCTCAGCCAATCTTTGAAATTTAATGGCACTTCTCATCTCTTTAACTTTGTTGCTACTAAGGAGGAGCCTTAAACATTGCAAATGATGAAGACAATTCAAAACATCTCTACCATCCATTTGTTGAGTAAAACATAGCTATGTAGAACCATGAGATGATGTTGGATTGTACAACTCACATCCTCTACCAGTCACAATTTCCATTGCTATGTACATCATCATCACACACACTATTTTGAAAGAGAATTTTTAAAAAGTTTCATAGTGAGGGAAATGATTTTAATAGAATCTTAGGCATGTGGGAAGAAAAATGTGATTCAATCATGCCATTTTGTCTAAAGTCAAAAGGACAGCTAATTTACATACTAGCATCACACCGTAACTTGTAATGGTAATGTTGTAGATGTATGAAAGGTCAATTAAGTATTTTTTCCTTTTGCTAATGTCATCCTCTCTATATTTTCTTATCTCTTTACTAATCTATCTCACCATTTATATCTCTTTCTATCATATCAACCCACCCCCTCCCCCCACCTCTCTCTCTCTCTCTCTCTCTCTCTCTCTCTCTCTCGCTATATGTATGTATGTATGTATGTATGTATGTATGCATGTATGTATGTACATACATACATATATCTATATATATATGTATATGTATATACATACATATATATATATATACATACATATATGTATATATATACATATATATATACATATATGTATATGTATACATATATATATATACATATATGTATATGTATACATATACATATATACATATATGTATATGTATACATATACATATACATATATGTATATGTATACATATACATATACATATATGTATATGTATACATATATATACATATATGTATATGTGTACATATATATATGTATATGTGTACATATATATATGTATATATGTACATATATATATATGTATATATATACATATATATGTATATGTACATATATGTATGTATATATATATATATATATATATATGTATATATATAGATATATGTATGTATATACATATATATATATATGTATATACATACATATATATATGTATATACATACATATATATATGTATATATATAGATATATACATACATATATCTATACATATACATATATCTATATATATACATATATATATGTATGTATATACATATATATATGTATATACATACATAT